>JASDQU010509021.1:87740-105215 GCA_032191745.1 Picea mariana | reverse complement strand
CTAGACTTACTAAATCAATTACTTATGATATAAGATTACAAATTGAAAAAAATCGCGGATATATTATACATAGTCCAAATAATTATCAGGACGGAATTTTTCCTATAGATGTTGTTTTTATTCCTGTTCGCAATGCGAATTATAGTATTCATTCCTATGGGAGTGGAAATGAAATACGAGAAGTCCTTTTCCTGGAAATATGGACGAATGGGGGGTTAACTCCTAGGGAGGCACTTTCCGAAGATTCTCGAATTTTCACCCTTTCCTTATACCTAAGACTCCATACTTATTAGGAATTTTCACCCTTTCCTTATACCTAAGACTCCATGCCCAAGTAGATTTAAGACTCCATGCCCTAATCTATTGCATAGATCCAAGACTCAAAGTCTTGATCTTTGAGAAGACATGGAATTTATGGAAATGAGTCCCAAATCCATGGAATATCAACTTAGGACTACAACAACCAAGAATACACTAAGGAAAACCTTTAGGAAAAGGTATTCCATCCTCCCAACTCCTTGTGTGTGATTTTAGTGCTTGTTTCTAGGAGAACCATAGTAAATCTCTCCCACTCTTGTCTAGGGTTACTAGGATAATCCTAGGGAGATCTTACTTATATGATCAGTGATATCGTTGTGAGATAAAATCATATAACACATACTCCCCCACTTGGGATTAAAGTTGGCCCAAAGTTTACTTAAAACAAAATGGAAGTTCTGGATGCATAGTAGATGCATCCTCACATGTAATGGAACTAGGACTATACAAGTCCCATTATACCTTTACTTGGTGCACCATACGACGTTGCAGTTGTCAAGTGTGATGGTCTAATATATGAACTGACTCTTCCTTGAGATCCCCCTTGTATATTACCTACAAATGGTTCCAATCCAAAATATGAGAAGGATCATGAACATATTTATGCAATACAAAAACATGAAACACATAATGCATATAATGAATAACTTGTGACAGAGCAAGACAATAAGCCATAGGTACAATCCTTTCTAAAATCTCAAAAGGCACAACAAAATGAGGAGATATTTTAGATCCTTTTCCAAATCTAATGGATATTTTATGAGGTTTTACTTGAACAAAAATAAATTCCCCTTCTTCATAACTATGGTCCATTCTATGGATATCAACATAGCTCTTTTGTCTATATTGTGCCTCCTTTTATTGAAGAATTTTAGGTCCTACCAAGATTCTATCTTCCAATCTATGCCAACTTAGGGTTGTTCTACAAGGTCTTCCATATAATAGCTCATAAGGTGCCATACTGAGAGAATGATGATAGTTATTATTGTAAGAAAATTCCACTAGAGGATGATATTCTTCCCACTTAGTTTGTTGATCCATCACATACATGCATAGCATATATTCTAAAACTTGATTCATGTTTGACCATCTATTTCAGAATGATAAGCTATACTAAAATTTAATTGATTTTGAAGAGTTGCATGAAAACTAGTCCAAAATTTTCCTGTGAAAAGAGATGCCCTATCAGATATGATTTGTTTAGGAAAACCATGAAGTCTAACAATCTCCTTTATGAATACTTGTGTTATTTTAGGATCCTTGCAAGTGTCTTTAACAAGTATAAAATGAGCACTCTTAGTAACTTTATCCACCACCACCAAGATTGAGTCGTGCCTCCTGACCGTTTCAGGTAATTCAAAAATAAAATCCATAAATATTTCCTCCCATTTTGACTCTGGAATGTTAAAGAGTTGCAACAATCCTTCTAGATGACTGTGCTCTTCCTTGACTAGTTGGAATTCCAAACACTTTTCCAAAAAAAGAGATATATCCTTCCTCGTGCCAATTGAAAAGAAATTTTTCTTTAAATCAACATACATCTTTTGAACACCTGTGCGGGCCATATACAAGGAACGATTAGCTTATTTCATAATGAGTTCACGTAGCCCATATCTTTCTAGCACTACCATTTTCCTCATGAATCTCATCATTCCATCATCATCATAGGAATTCCTCATCATCTTGATTTTGCAATTATTTTTCTCACATAGGGAAATTCTAACTTCGTTACACCAATCATCTTCATCTTGAGCCCTTAAAATATGATCTCTCAAATCAACCTTCAAACGAATTATGAAGAATATCTATGGTCTTCGACTGAGTACATCAACCACTTTGTTCAAAGTACCCTTGATGAAAGTTATGTCAAAATCATACTCACTCAAGAGCTCTAACCACCATCTTTGTCTAGCATTAAGATCACTTTGAGAAAAAATATGTTGCAATCCTCTATGATCTATATTTAACTCAAGTTTCCTACACACCAAATAATGTCTCCAAAGTTGTAGCATACCCAACCACCCACAGGTTGGCCACGCTACCTCAAAAAATCACTTCAAAATTGATTTCGAATTTTGATAACAATTAATTCAAAAATAAGAATGAAAGAATCAAATGCATTAATCAAGATCCATGATACAAAATAAAAGAAATGAATAATATTCCATGCACACCAATAACCAACATACAAGCACATTACAAATACATTCTCATAGATTAATAAATACACAACGTAATATACATTATACAAAAAACACTGAGAGAATTTATCTTTTCAAGCAAATATTCACCAATTGGCTGCAAAAAAAGGACGTTCCTCCCAACCATAGAGATTTTTGTTCATTTACTCTCAATAATAGGTCACCCCTGAGCCAAGGCTATGAATCCATAAGGACGGGTCCTAGGCCAAATCTAAAAAAAACAAACTAGTTAGCTAACAAGATCTCATGGTTTCCCAACCACACAACAAATCCTAATTTCCATCTATCTTTCCCCTTTAGCCTGCACAACCCAAAGAAATGGAATCCTTTCTCTTCCATGCAACCCCTAAGGTTGTTCCAATTCTCTCCAGGGCTCCAATGCTACTGATCAGGAAATATCCCTGCTAGAAACTCCAAGAATTATGAGTTGTGGATAGTTATTTTTGAACTTCCATCAATCTCATGCACACATGCATCCATTCCCTCCTAGAATGATTAGTAATTATTATAGCCTTCTAGAAATGAATCTCCTCTTCCAAACATTTGTTTCCATGCTCAAACCAAGAGAACACGAATTAAAAAGAATGAAGAACCAAAAATGAAAGAGTAATAAGAGTGTAAGAGTGAACGGAGAAGAGAAAGTGAACCCCCAAACAACCCAAAGAGATGTTTATATAATTACTTGGAAATCAAGAACCACATGGCCTCCCCCAAGAAGCTCATGTAACCACTTTTCCCAATTAAAACCAATATGGGTAAATACAATATAATAAAAATAATTAGCCCCTTTATCCCCCTCTCTCGTGGAATCATAGCCTCTTCTCTCTTATCTATTGGGTATGTGTTATATTCTTTGCACGACTAGCACTAATTATTTTCCTCGAGAAATGTGTCACATTTTTTCCTCGTTTTTCATGTCACCTCGATTTTCATGTCCATTGTTGGGCGGTTTTTTAGCACATGGTTTTTTCCAATGGTTTTCTATTTCCATTTAAGGACTTATAGTTGTTGACTAATCTAGGTCATTGGGTTAGGGCTTTGGATGCCGTTGGCTCCTATATGTATATTTTATTGTAAACAACATATCACTATGAATGAATATAGAATATGTTGGTTTTCCCAGTTTGGGTTTCCAGGGGAAAAATCTCTGTGTAATGTGTATATTTTCCATTGTGTCTTTTCTATCCTTTTATTGAAAATCTATTTGCAATAAAATATTGTACAAGGTTAAAATCTACATTATCCTTGTTCATCCTGGAGCCAACGGTGTATTTTATTAATATATATATATAGTTGTATTACATTTCCTAGTCACTTTGTCCCTTTTCCAACTTTATCAGGTCACCGGCCTAAGTCACATCTACATAATACATTCTAGTTCATAAGGGTTAAAACCAGGGTGCTACATCCCCCTCCCCTTATTTTGGGACTGTCCTCAGTGCACAACACCATACCAGTGTTCTTAATATTACAAAGCTAGGCTCTATGGACTTTAATCTGCATAAGCAATCCAACCATTTGCTTATATACATAGGCACTCTAGCCTAAAATAAAACATGCATACATAGGAATTCCGACCCAAAACTTGTATAATGATCTTCAAAATTTATATTTCTGGCAGTAATTCCAACCGGAAAGCTCTCCTTCCTTATAAGCCTACACAACCCAAAGAAATGAACCCCTTTCTCTGCCATGTAGTCCCTCAGGTTGTTCCACTTCTCTCCAGGGCTCCAGTGCACTCAACCAGGAAGTTTCAGACTTGCAGCTCCAAGAGCTCCAGCTGCAACAAGTCCATTGGACTTTCTTCGTTCTATGCCTTCATCGTTGAGATTAATTTACTTCTAGTTTTTGGTTTTTTTTTTCGAGTTTCCATCTTCCATAGCCAACATCTCATTTTTATTAGACGCATACAATCATCATGAGATACCATTATAAACATTTTCAATCATAAATGTCAAATCTGTTTTATATAGGAAAACACAATTTTCCAAGCATGAGATTTCTACTCATAATTCATTTGGCTCTTGCAGCTGCATGAATCAATCTTTATTATGGCTCACATTAATTCCATACCCAATACCATTATTCCTACAATTTTCTCATCCTTCAATCAACCAAATCAATTGTTAGAATATCATAACAATTTTTAATTATTAATTTCCAAATCTATTTTATATAGGAAAATAAAATTCCCAGGCATGAGGATTTTGCTTATAATGCTTGGATATTGTAGCAACAAGAATCGATCTTATGTATGGACTTACATCCCTGATATATCCAAGAGCATTCTCGCTACAATTTCTTCAATTTGAAACGCAACCAAATAGATCGTAAATAATTTTTAAATTTCGATTTCCAAAATTGTTTTATACAGAAAAATAAAGTTTTCAGACATGAGCTTCTGCTCATAATGTTTGGCTCCTGCAGAAACAATCATTGGTCTTCTTTGTGGGCTTACATTTATTCCATATACAAGACCATTCTTGCTGCAATTTTCTCAATTTACTTGCAGCCAAACAGATTGTTAATAATTTATGTACAATTGCAACAAGTGATATCAAAATTGTTTACAACTACAATTCAATTACTTCCACTCATTCTTGATATTAAATGGAATTAATCTACACACATATTATGAGCCAATAGTTTCTTTCTTCTATCCAGAAATTTTTTATTGATCTGTTTCCCTGACCGAGCTTTTCCATAATTCATCATTATTTAACTAATTTAATCTGCAACTTTCTTGTTGCAATATCTAACAACTCCTAAAGTGTTTTCAACTTCATGAGTTAGAAATACTCACATCATTTTAGTTGTTAGAATAATCATTTATATGTTATATAATATATACATGCATTCATCAAAATGCATTCAATAATTCATTTAATGCCGCTTGTAACATTTTCAACAACTTCAAAAATTGATCTCAGAATTGTAACAACAACAATTCAATCACCTTCTGCTAGTATTCATATTAAATATAATGTAGCTATCCATAATTATGTGTTTTCATCCCGACATGATTTTCATAATGCAAGAATTAATTACTAATAAGATAACAATCGATGTGCCAATACCCATGGCCACGTCTACACAATGCATCATTTCATTGACTACATAATGCCGCATAACTATGTCATGCATTCCACCATGATGAGTTGGAAGGTCCTGCCAACTCTTCCCAATAATTCCCAACTATTTGGATACCCTCCTCTTCAACCCATACACAACACGTGGAAACACAATTCCTAAGTTCTCTTCAATGTTGACAAAGAGATTGCAGCCCAAACATCGGCTATACAGGGAAACCATTGAGCACTCATATAGCGCTATATCCCTTCCATATCCAACGATATCATGGCATCACACATGAATATCCCTATGGGTATTCATTTCTATAGAAAGAGTATGTATCTTGACTTGACCCGGTTATGATCCCATAACCAATCATAACAAAATATGCAACTAACGTTATATCTAAATGAATTCTAACATTAATAACATTTACATGCTCTAGGCCTTCGACCATTACATATCAATTTAAATATTGAAAAATTTAACTGAGGGAATTCTTACCTCAATTCCCTTCAACATCAGAAGCAATCAAATGCATACCTGCATGGACGTGATGCTACTTGATCAACTGGTATTTGTAGAATCTCACAGAATTCCTCTTCCATACTTTTGATTGCAATTCCTACCACCCTCATGGGTATTCACATAGATGAAAGTCATAAGCAACAATAGCATCCACATATTTAACCATGCTATATCACTTTTCCTCAATACATAATTTATAATTAGTCATACTCAATATAACATCAGTATTGCATGTATATAACTACATAATATTCTAAGCCCACAAAATGTCATATGAATATCAAGCATGTACATATGCACAAATGCACATCCATATGCACCAAAAATTCACTGTCAGCATGCCTACTAATGTATATGCATTCTAACTTCATTGTATGCATCATGCACTCTAGTGCATTTATGTTTTGATTTCACTTAGTTATTTATTTATTTATGTTAAGTTGGTTGTCCTTGAATTTCTTCAGATCCTTTCTACCTTGTGTGCTCCCATTTTGCTCATCTGCACTGTTGTTTCTTGGTCTGAAAACTTTCCAACAAAGTTCCACTTGGCCATTATGCAATCTAACTAATGGATTCTATTTAAAACAACCTCTCTTAGGAAATAATATCCAAAATTTACCTTTATGAAACATTCTAGAACCTTGGAATGAATTAGCTCATAACATTCCATCACTCTACTACCACACCATTCTTGAATCAAATACCCATAATCATTTCACATCCCTACTTTTACTTCTAGTTGTCCATTGTATTTTCAATTTTGTAGAAACAATTCTCTTTACTTCATTTTACAATTTCATGTGAATCCATACTTTTCTCACTCAATACAATTCCCAATGGAAGTATGTTTTCAGTCAGTGGCACTTTTCAAGTGAAAGAGCATTTATTATTCTATCTCCAATTTCTTTGCATTGGTATCCTGCTTCCACTGCGAACTCTGATATGAGAAGTGGATTTATTTTTATGAGTACTTTTAGACAACTATCTAAGTCATATCTAACAAATCCTTCACTGGGACTCCTATGCTTGGCACATAGATATGATTCACACATCACCTCTTAAGATGCTTGTTCTCTTTCACATCAAGCTTGCAATTATCTTCACATCTCTACCTTTAAGACTATGGAGACTTACATTTCCTATCTATGCACATTAATTACATTATCCACATGTTTGTTTCATGTCCTATGTGAGGATTCTTGTTGTTGTTCCTTGCAATTCATTCAGACTCTGTAGCAGCTGAATAATAATCATTTTGTTTTTTTTTGTTTTTTTTTTGAGTTATTTATCCACTTTCATTACTTTCCCTGAAGCTCTTTATTTCCTCAACCAACTTATACAAGCTCTGTCATGCTTGCACGACTCTAATATATGATACTAGTCTTGAATTTATCTAATTATACCTTTAATTCTACCAATCTGCAAGCAACCATTTTTGTTAGAATTATACATATTATAAAAAAAAAATGTCAATTAATGCAACAAGTCCTTTTTCTGCCTAATTCCTGAAGAATTATGTCACAATTCTCCAAATTCTAATAATTCCAGGTTATTCTCCTCTTACTCATATTTCCAATGAATATACTCATTCCCGGATAAGTTCTCTGAGCTGAAATTTATGGCTTCTTGAAAAATCCACTTTCATCCCATTTGTGCATTTTCTCCACTGGTG
Organism: Picea mariana; assembly: GCA_032191745.1. NCBI lineage: Eukaryota > Viridiplantae > Streptophyta > Pinopsida > Pinales > Pinaceae > Picea > Picea mariana. Next base: position 97,424 of record JASDQU010509021.1, on the reverse strand, counting down.
AAATTTTATTGAAATCCCAATTGCAGTCAACTGCAAAAGAAAATATACCAGGAGATAGATAAACTTTATATCATAAATAGATAAAAAATCATGACAAGGAATTCAAAACAACTCTCATATTATCAATCTGATGCTCCATTCAAAAAATGCAACAATATGGAAATGATAACTTTGTCATTTTTCACCCCTTTTTCTAGACTTAGAATTTTTAGCAAAACTGGCTATCTCTCAATCTGTGCACTTGTGGAAATTTTTCTCTAAACCAAATTTGTTTGTATTTATGAGTGTATAAAATTTCAAGTAAATACAATTTTTCAGTTTTGTGATCTATGGTCACTTTTCCTCTGAAAATCTCAAAAAACGTGCTCCGAAATAGTGGATTTTGGCCTAGTTCAACATCCCCATTCCAATCCCCTTAGGATTTATTCAGTTCCTTCATGGGTTATTTCTATGTCTCCTTTATAGACAATCTCCATGAAATTCATCTTAATTTGGACCTCTACCAATGATCTGGACTCAGATCTTTAAAAACCACGTTTTTGCAATTTTTGACAATTCCAAGCAGAAATGGACTATGGCCCGCTCTGGCACTTTTATAGAGCTCGTTTCTGTAGAAACAAAACTATAAGTTTCATCTCAATATAAATTAATATGCTCCAGTTATGGCCAAAATATGAAAATGGCCCCACTGGATCAATTTTTCCTACAGGGAAATCTACATCATTGATCTCAATTTAGAATAGATCCGGACTGTCTGTCGGAGATGACCATTCAAAATGATGAAGAATCAAGCTTAAATGGGACTTTTAAAAGAGGGTATCGAAGAATATACCTTTTCAATACCATAAAAAATTATCACTCGGAGTTCATAATATTAGGGAAGTTTCACTGCTTCGACAAGAGGGTATCGAAGAATATTCCCTTCTCGATACCATCGAAACTTTTTATTTGGAGTTCATAATATTAAGGAATTTTCATCACTCCGAAAAGAAGGTATCGAAGAATATTCCCTTTCGACACCATTAGAACTTATCACTTAGAGTTCAAAATATTAGAGAAGTTGCATCACTTTGACTAGAGGGTATCAAAGAATATTTTCTTTCGATACCGTCAGAACTCTTCTTAACGATATCTTTCGAAAACACTTTTATGAAAGAACATCTTTCCAAGATCTAATGACTGAGAATGATTTCGACTGATCTAACGACTCTTGTTCTTTCAAGCTTCTACCATTGGGATTCTCTTCTTAGAAATTCCAACTTATGTCTGAGTTTATACCTTTCGAACACATCCTTCCAAGATATCTACAATTGAGAATGGATCTGAATGATCTGACAGCTCTTGTTGTCTTGGGATCCTATCATCGAACTCCTTCCTTTGGACTCAACCTCATGCTCGAATGTGAATTCCTTCTGACACTCCCTTCCTGAAGGCCTATCAGGAATGCCTTTGTTGGACCTTTACGATTAAATATTGACCATGGATCCTCACGGTCGAATTAATCTGGGTTGTCGATCTACAAAACTACATAGTCGCCATGAAACATGCAATAATTTATCTTCCAATGCCAAATTCGACTATGTAACTGCATATCGATGCCATAAATCACTTCTCTGACTACTCTAAACATTGAAACTTGAAATCCGCTAAGAATTTGGGGGTTTCACTTCTATTCTCCATTCCCCCCCCCAAAAAAAAAAAATTGTAATAAACAAATCTGCAACATCAAATTTGAAAAATTTGTAAAATTTCTAGCCCATACCAATCCGATGTTGAACCAAAAGCTCTGATGCCAATCTGTAACATACCCACCCACCCACAAGTTGGCCACACTACCTCAAAAACTCACTTCAAAACTAATTTCAAATTTTGATAACAATTAATTTGAAAATAAGCATGAAAGACTCACATGGATTAATTAAGATCCATGCTACAACATAAAAGAAATGAATAATATTCCATGCACAACAATAACCGGGAAGCAGGCACATTATAAATGCATATCTCATAGATTAATAAATACACAACGAAATATACATTATATAGAAAACACTGAGAGAACTTATCTTTTCAAGAAAACATTCACCAACTGGCTGTAGACCAAGGACGTTCCTCCCAACCATACACACTGTTGTTCATTTACTCTCAATAGTAGGTAAACCCCAAGCCAAGGATATGAATCCACAAGGATAGGTCCTAGGAAAAATATAAAAAAACACACCAGTTAGCTAACAAGCTCTCATGGTTTCCCAACCACACAACAAATCCTAATTTCTAGCTCTCTTTCCTCTTCATCTTGCAAAACCGAAAGAAATGAACTCCTTTTGCTGCCATGTAGTCCTTTAGGTTGTTCCATTTCTCTCCAAGGCTCCAGTGCTACTGGTCAGATAATATCCCTGCTAGAAACTCCAAGGATTCATAACTGTGGACAGTTCTTTTCAAACTTCCATCAATATCATGCACACATGCATCCATTCCCTCCTGGAATGATCAGTAATATATTACAGTCGTCTAGCAATGGATCTCCTATTCCAACCATTTGTTTCCATGCTTATACCAAGAGCACACGAATTAGCAATAATGAGGAACCAAAAATGAAAGAGTAAGAAGAGTGTAAGAGTGACTGGAGAAGAGAATGTGAACCCCCAAACAACCCAAAGATTTTTTTATATAATAACTTGGAAATCAAGAACCACATGGCCTCCCCCAATAAGCTCATGTAGCCACTTTTCCCAATTAAAACCAATATGGATAAATAAAATATAATAAAAAGACTTAAGCCCTTTAGCCCCCTCTCTTGTGGAATCATAGCCCCCTATGTCGTATCCTTGTCTGTCTTGTAGCCAAAATTGTATTTTATTAATATATATAGATGTATTACATTTCCTAGGAACTTTTTCCCTTTTCCAACTTTACCAGCTCACCAGCCTAAGTCACATTTACATAATACATTCTAGTTCATAAGGGTTAAAATCAGGGTGTTACAAAAGTCGTAAAGTATGAATTATGGATGCTAATTCCAAATCATGATTTGCGTAGATTTATTCATGTGGTATTAATTTTTGAGAGGCATAAGAAATCACCCTACCATATTGGGATATTATTGCACCCAATTCCTCCTTTGATGCATCAATTCATACTATAAAAGTCCTATCCATATTTGGTACCTTTAATATCAGAGTTGAAGTTAAACATTTCTTGAGCTTGGAAAAAGTTTGATCACACTCATCTGTCCACTTAAACCTTACTCCCTTCATAATCAATGAAGTGATTGGATTAGTTATTTTAGAAGATCCTTCCATAAATATTCTATAGTATCGTGCCATACCCATAAAACTACGCATTTCATGCACATTGGAGGGTACTGGCCATCCTAAAATTGCATCTATCTTTGTTGGGTCTACAACTATACCTTCACTAGAAATAATATGTCCAAGATAGTGGATTTCTTATTGAAAAAATAATATTGGGAAATTTTGGCATAGAGCTTATTTTCTCTCAAGCATTGCAAAACAAATCTTAAGTTCTCCTCATGCTCTTCTGGAGTCTTGGAATAAGTTAAGATATCATCAAGGAACACTTGGAAAAAAATTTCCAAGTACTTACGAAATACCCCATTTATCATGCTCATCAATACTCTTGGAGCATTAGATGACCCAAAAGGAACCACTAAAAACTCATAATAACCAAAACGAGTTCAAAAATTAGTTTTAGGAATTTCCTCTTCCTTAACTCTAAGATGATGATACCCAGATCAAAGATAAATCTTGGAAAACATTGTGGCTCCCTTCATTTGATCAAATATATCATCATTGCAAGGAAAAGGATATTGATTTCTAATAGTCACTCAATTTAACTACCTGTAATCAATACAGAGCCAAAGAGATCCATCCTTATTCAAAAATATTATTGGAGATCCCCAAGGTGAAACACTAGTCTAATCATACCCCGATCTAATAATTCTTGAAGTTACACTTGTAATTATCTAAGTTTAGGTACAAAAATATGGTAAGGATATTTGGACACTTATTCTGAACCAAGCTTTATTTTAATGGAAAATTCAATCTCATACTTGAGAGGTAAACCTAGAAACTCATCCAAAAAAACATCAGTGAAATCTAAAAGAACTAGTTATTTCTCTAAGGATGAAAGATCTCCCTCATTTAAGGTCATCACATCATACATTTTACATCCTTTTTTGAACCTTTGTTTCAACTACAAGTATGAAATTCGTCTCAAGGAAATAGGTCTCGTTTCACCTTGGAGAATCATAGATTGGATCTCATCACTTACAAAATGAACGGTTTTACTTCTATAGTCTAGCACAACCTAGTGGGATTCAAGCCAATCCATCCCTACTATTACATCATAATTTTCAATAGATGTCACATAAAGGTTCACATGAGTGATACACAATCCCAAGTCTATAGGGCACTCATGTACTATGGCTTCCACCTTTTGAGAATGACATAATGCCATCTCAACCTAATCAAAAATAATTTTCTCCACTGCCACTAGTTTACATTTCATTAAGTAACTAGGAGAAATAAAACTCTCAGTTGCACCAATATCCATTCAAATAGTTACATCCATATTATTCAATTTACCTGGTGTTTCAAACACCATAGATTGATGCTCAGCTAGATGATTATGCTCAACTACATTAATCCTATGGGCTCTTCCCACATCTCTAATGGTAATATGCTCTCATTTTGATTGTACCCGAGTCTTCTTTTCAAAGAATTCTTGTTCATAATGTGGTACTCCACAATTCCAACGTCCAATAATAGGAGAAGACCTTGCTGATATGGCCCTTTTATTAGGTGATTATACTAAACTCTGAACATATTCTAGAGTACGAGCACCACTTTGTTGTAATTAACGCTTGGGATATTATTTATGGTATTAATAAAATGACTCTTATGAAACATGTTATCACATATAGCTGTCAAGGGAAACAGGTCGTCCGAGTTCGTGGTTTGAATAGGAAGAGTCAAAGGGTAGCACTCAAAGCGGTTTATTTGCGGGCTCGAAGCAAAGCAAGCAGGTCAAATCTTTCAACAACGGGGATCCCATGAGAAGTTCAGATTATTGGCTCGCAAGTGTCCATGATCTTGAATTTGTGCCAAGTATAGCACCAGGGAAAAAGCCCGAAGTCAAAAGATCAAACAAAGGTTAAGTCTCGACCGTCAGATCTCATTGGGAGATCGATGGTGGGAAATTATTGTTGAATTTGGGACTTTGGAATATTATAGGAGTTAAACATTTAAAAGACTCAAATATCTAAAGCCCAAAGTCCCGGAGACTCAAATATATGAAGTCCGAAGTCCTGAAGTGTCGAAGCTGTCGAAGTTTCGAAGCCCAAAAGAGATGAAATTTTAAAGAGCCGAAGGCCCAAAGGGATCTCAGCCATCGATCTACGATGGCCATGCATCATCAGATCCACAACTTTGGAGGTTTTTCTCGGAGAAAGTCACATCAGGATATTTGAAGTGAGAAATGTGTAAAATTCTTGATGGTCGAAGTGTGAGATAAATCTAGACCGTAGATCTTAAGGAGACAGGTGGTGGCCGATCCGAGGGTTCATGGGAATGAGCTTTGGGAGTTTTGAAATAAGGAGAAGAAAAAATTTGCGAAGCACGAAGTGTGAATTATATCTGGGTTGTCTGATCCAGAGGGGCACGTGGCGATAGATCAGCGGATTCGCAGTTTCACGAATTGAAGGATTTGGAGGGAGCAATGCGCAAGTTTTGCGAAGCACGAAGTCGCAAGGAACCCGGTAGTTAGAACCAGGGTCACAGCCTGAGGTCATGTTGTTGGCCCTTGGGTATGAAAGGTTGCAAATATTAAGGAAAGAAGGGCGATGTATGAACTGCGCGGAGAGAACATTGACTGAGATTGGGTCAAAGTGGCCAAAAGAGCAGAAAAGATGGAGCGAAGTGAGAGAAAGTAGGTCGTTGGAAGGGGAGATCAAGGAAGACATATCAACAAGGAAGATCGATCATGGAAAACTCAGCAAGTGGAAAAATCCACCAATGGATGTTTTGGAGCACCTCACAGGAAAATAGGAAAGATAGGTTGGCGAAGCCCTAAAAATGTGAGTCAAGTTGACCTAGGGTTTTAGACACCTAGGGTTTTGGTACTTAGGTTTTTGACACCTAGGTTTCGGCCTAAGGTTATCCAAGATTCATTGTAATGTATAAATAAAGGTGAAGAGGACCTGGGATGGGTTTGATTATGTTATGATGAGTGATTGTTGTTATTGTGGAGGAAGGAGTATTGTGTGGTGAGAGAAGTATGTGTTGTAATATTTTCGACTGGGTGAAAAGATCAACCCTGTAGCTGGGTGCACAGGGAGGGGAGAGAATAAGGGAAAGAAATAGAGATCTATAATCTAAGAAAGCAGATAGAACTGTATGTTTTCATATAATATCAAGAAACACAGTTCTGTGGACGTAACCCTAGTGAGACGGTCAACCACGTATATATTGTTGTTTTGTGTAATTGATGTTGTGTTCTTCTTCTTTCTATTATACTGTTATTGCATCATTGTGTTAGATCTGAGATATAGTTCACGCAGTAGGCTTAAGGACGATAAATAATAACCAGGTTGTTGTGTGTTGTTGCCTTGAACCCACCTTGCATTTCCCCTGGTTGTAGACACATGTGTCCTGCAACCCCCTATTGCTACTTCAGGTGAGACTGCATCTGCTTCGCAGGTGTTTATGAAAGGGCCAGTAGTTAGGGCTTGTTGGTGCGCTATTAGAGACGAACCCTGGGTCTACCCCTGTGCCAACAAATGGTTCCATTTCCAGGACTGGGATCTTCTTGAGGGAATGTCAAGGTGGTTTCTATCGAAGGCAAAGATTCAGAAGTGGATAAAAGAACAAGAAAAGGACTTCGCAGAAGACCAGAACAAGAACCCTAATCTTAGCATAGAGGATTGGTTGGGAAAGTATATCTTTACCAATATACATGAGCTTTTCTTTGGAGGAATTCATAAGGAGCTATACGAGTGGCTAGCCAGATTAGCAGATACCCAGTTTGAGATCAGATCTAGACCACCTGTGGTTTGGACATCGACGTTGATCAAGAAGGTCAAGATAGTTGATAACGATGTGTCAAGAGAAATAGATCATTGGTTTTATAGTACCATTGGAGGTTACATTACTGAGTTTTCTATTGATAGAGTAGAATCATATATCCAAGCAGAGATATATTTCTTTAAGGGACCTAGAGGAAAATTTTTACATTTTCTGAAGTTGCAGATCAAGATGTTGTTACATGAGAAGAACATATTGAAGATACAGTAATCAGTTGGACTAAAGAGAAAATGTTCAAGAACTCAGACAACAACAGTGACATAGAGGTTGGACACATGCGCAGTGGGAGATCATTTAGAGAAGTTCCTCTAGTGAACTTGTTTGAGCAGAACCATGAACCACCAACATAGGAAGAAAGGTTCTACAGTGGAGAAGAATAAGAGTTACTAAATGAGGAACATTCAAAGTCTTCTAGGGAAGAAGAAGGAAATACTGAATAACCTCGCCAAGAAGAGTCAAAAACTTCAAGAACTGCATAGACTACTGAAGTAAGTACTATTACTCCTCTTGTTGTTTTAGCAGCATTAAGTAACCATAGCAACCTAAGTTATCAGATCACTCAGAGCACTGGTACAAACGGTTCAGTGCATACTCAGTCAGGAACCCTAGGAATATATTTGGAAGATGAGATGAGGCTACCCACCTTTAGGGGAGATGGATTTGAATATCCTGATCATCATTGGTTCTTATACGAAGATGTATGGATTATTAAGAATGTCACTGACGAAGCTGTTAAGAGAGCTCAGTTTAGTACTACTCTAAGAGATTGCACACTGAGCTGGTACATGAAGTTCGTCCAAGGAGTTTCACAGCCGAAACCACTAAACGAGATCAAGAGTGTGTTGATTGTCGAATTCAAGAAACCCAATTAGGAGTCGCAGTTCATTACAGATCTAAAATAAATCAAGCAGAGAGTAGTTGAACCTGTTTGGGAGTTTGATCAGAGGTTTTAGACCTTGACAGGTCATTTGATTTTTTAGATTCCAAATGAAAAGAATAAAGAATGGTTCATTGCTTCCCTATTACCACACATCAAAGTCCCTCTGATGCAACAGAAGTCTGCTTCGCAAGCTGAGGCATTGGAGATTTACATGAAACTAGAATCAACCCCTATGGGAGATTCCAGCTCAGGTATGAGTCAAATTTTGAGTCAGCTAACTAGCTTATCACTGCACGTCTAAGATATGAAGAAGGATAAGGGAAAATATAAAAGAGAATATACTTGGTGTATCGGATGCAAAACAGAGGGCCATGACAAGGATCATTGTCCTCTATTCCATGAGTACTTGGCTTTAGGAGCTTCGATCCCTTTGAAGCAGGTTACTCTACCTTGGTGCGAGGTATGTAGAAATAGAAATTGCCATGGTCAATGCTATTACATGCAAAACTATGTCCAGACACCTACCAACCTTTACTTCACATTCTTTAAAGCTATGGGGCATGATGAGAAATATTGTAGGGATTATGACCTCTTGCATGAAAGATCAAGAGACACATATAGAATTCAAGGAGAAGTACAACAAGAAGGAAATACTACACAGTTTAACTCCCCGGGAAGAGAAAACTTCAACCCTCGCGGTGGATTCAGAGGAAGAGGAAGAGCATGAGGTATGGGTTGAGGTCGAGGTCATATCATTTATTATAATTTCACACATCCAAGACATTTGGCAAGGGGCTGTCAGAACCCGTTTATCACTTGCAACTACTGCAACTCATTTGAACATGTTATTGAAGATTATCCTTTGATGTTATCCAAACTTCAGGAGAGATGAGAAGTAAACCCACACGTACAATTAAGCTCAGCAGAACCTCATGGAGTGGATCCTAGTGTCATTGTTATCACTAGAGGAGGGGTTTCTACAAGAGAAGACAAGGTGACTCCAGAAAAGACTACAGACAAATTAGGGGTCAGAAGAACTGCAGAGAAGACACCATAATTAGATCCGAGGAAAGAAAAACAGATATTTGAAGAGGCAAGAAGAGAATTTGAAGGAGATCAGGTTTATTCATCAAAGTCACCACCAAAAGTGGGAGAATGAAGGATAACTTTGGCATTCGATCAGTCTGCATCACTGGGAGAAGGAAAAGAGGTAAGCAAGCTTGCTAGTTTCTTGTATACGTTCATTGATTTGGTTAAGGATGAAAGAGCCATACAAAAACTACAACACTTGATCCGACAGTATGAACCAGGGAAGGTAGACCCTCTGTTGAATAGAGAAGTACATAAAGTGTCCAAAAATAGAAGGACAAATAAGGAACTACACCTTAATGCGTAAATTGGAGACTATGATATAGATTATGTGGTCCTCGACTTAGAATCAGAAGTCAATGATATGACGAAGAAGACCTGTGCACTAATGTTAAAAACTAAGTTAATTTATTTCCCTATCAGGCTTAGAATTCCTAATGAGTAGGGAGTAAGCCCCTTTGGGAGACTATAGAATGTCCCTGTGGACATCGACGGGGTAAGAACATTTGTGGACTTCGAGGTGATTGCGATAGTTGATGATAGTTGTCCTTATCCTGCGTTGTTAGGAATTTATTTGGATTTCAACAATTCCATTGTTGTTGACTTAAATAA
>JASDQU010509021.1:50023-60167 GCA_032191745.1 Picea mariana | reverse complement strand
TGGATTAGTGGAGAAGGCACCTAGGACCTTCTCCATGGGAGGAAGTTCTAGGCCACCTCCTTATGGAAATAGAGATGCACCTAGAGCAGTTGCAACATGTATTTCAATGGTAGCAAGTGCAACATCACACACATATCACCAACGATGCAGGCAAGTCCACGACCTTCTCAGGGAGCAGTTAGTAGGGGAAGGGGTTCCAGGGGAAGGAACTCATTCCAGAGACCTTCACAGGGAAATGTGTAGGTTCCATCTCATGTTACTTGTTGGGTGTGTGGAGGATCCCATTACCAATGTCACTGTCCATAGTCACAATCAGGATTTGTGCATAGAGAGGGAAAGGCCTCGATGGGAAGGGAAATTAGTACCCACTAGATTTATGTAGTGGTTAATAACCGCTAGGAAGAACATCAATCCACTTTGGTGGAGTCATCAGGTATGCTAAATCATGTCAATGTTAAAATTTGTTTGATTCTGGTGCTACAAATAGTTTCATTTCACCTTGTACATTAGAAAAGTGTGGTTGGTAGCCTATGAACACGATGACTTTAAGAAAGTCGAGATGGCTTTGGGGGAAAACAAGTTGTAGGACCTAGCGTCGATAATTGACTTGTAGAATTGGGAGTGTGTACTACTAGGTTGAAGGTGTACGTCACTACTCTAGGGACTTGTGATCTAATCATTGGGATGGACTGGTTAAAATTCCATCGAGCTATGGTAGATTTTTTCGCGAAGAGGGTGCCTTGTATTGATGATAAAGGAAGGTCAATAGAGATCCATGGTATACAGAGGAAGGTGTCTCTATGCTTTATCTCAACAATGAAAGGTAAATGTTGTGTGAGGCAAGGTTGTCAATTATATGTAGTGGAAGCAGTCAATGAAGGGAAAGGACCCTCTATGGATCGGTATCCAATTTTTCAAAATTTAAGGATGTTTTTCCGAAAGAGTTTCCAAGGTTACCTCTTGAGAGGGAGATTGATTTTACCATTGAGATAAAACCTGGTGCAGAGCTGATTTCCAAGACACCGTATAGGATGAAGGCTCTAGAACTTTGTGAGTTGCATATGTAGTTGAAGGAACTACTTGACTTAGTAATGATAAGGCCCAATGTTTCACCTTGGGGTGTACCAGTAATATTTGTCAAGAAGAAGGACAATTCTTTATGACTGTGTATAGATTACAGGGACTTGAATCGTGCTACGGTGAAGAATAGGTACCCAATACCATGGATAGATGACTTCTTTGATTAGATGAAAGGAACAAAAATTTTCTCAAAAATTGATCTACGATCAGGGTATCACCAGTTAAGGATTAAGGAAGGCGATATTCCTAAAACTGCCTTTCGAACTCGGTTTGGAAATTATGAGTTCATTGTAGTGCCTTTTGGTTTGACTAGTGCACCAACAGTATTCATAAGCCTCATGAATGGTGTATTCCAAAGGTACTTATACCACTTTGTATAAGTATTTCTTGATGATATCCTTGTCTATTCCAAGAATGAAAGAGAACATGAGGAACACTTATGAGTGGTGTTGTCATGTCTTAGAGAGAACAAGTTTTATGGTAAGATGTCAAAGTGCTCTTTCTTCCAGAAAGAGATTCACTATTTAGGTCACATCATTTCGGGTGAAGAAATTTTTGTGGAACTGGAAAATATGAAGGCCATAATGGAGTGGCCAGTGCCGAAGAACTCTCATGAATTCAGAATCTTTATGGGGATAGCTAGTTATTATCAAAGATTTGTGGAAGGATTCTCGAAGATTGACAAACCCATCACCACCTTGCAGCACAAGGGGGTCAGGTATGAGTGGACAAATGAGTTTTATATTGCATTCATCGAGCTTACGGGGTTACTAACCAGTGCACCAATTCTACGAGTGTTGGATATGGAAAAAGACTTCATAGTTTGCACAGATGCCTCAAAGAAAGGTTTCGGGATCGTGCTAATGTAGGATGTGGGCATGATAATGCATGCATCAAGAAAGTTGAAGCAACATGATGAGCTATATTCTACTCATGGTTTAGAGTTGGTAGCTATAATGCTAGCTCTGAAACTTTGGAGGCATTATCTAGTGGGGAAAAGATTTGAGCTCAAAATAGACCATGAAAGATTAAATCATCTCTTCAATCAAAGGGATCTTAATGCCAGGCAGAGGAGATGGAGTGATTTTATGAGTGAGTACAATTTTAAAATTACATACATCAAGGGAAGGAGAATGTGGTCGCGAATTCCCTGAGCAGGAGACCACATATCTTATCTTCTCCTTGGTTCCCTTAAAAGTTAATCTGAGGGAGTGAGTGTTGAGGCAACTTCTTGGAGATAGTTGGTATTTAAAGGCTACTTCATCCCTCCAGAGTGGGAGGCTATTACAACCAAAGTATGAAGGATATAGCCTTGAAACAAATGGATTATTATGATATCGAGGAAGGATGTACATCCCCAAGGGTGGGTATATTTGAAGCATCATACTCAAGGAAGCCCATAGAGAACTTTATTGTGTGCATCCGGGTGTAAATAAAATGTATGAAAACATGAAGAATCTTTTCTTCTGGACAATCATGAAGCGTGATGTAGCCCATTTCGTCGCCAAGTGACTCGAGTGTTAGCAAGTGAAGGTTGATCATCACCACCCGACAGGTCTCCTACAACTGCATGATGTTCCTATGTCCAAGTGGGAAGTCATTTCTATGGATTTCATTATGGGATTGGCATTCACATCACTGAGGCACAATGGCATTCTTTTTATAGTTGATCAGTTGACCAAGAGTGCTAATTTTATTCTAGTCAGAGACACTTATGATGTCACTAATGTGGCACAAATTTTTATAAGTGAGGTCATTCGTCTACATGGGTTACCCAAGAATATCATTTAAGATAGGGACTCTCGATTCACATCTAGGTTTTGGACAAGTTTGCAGTCAACATTGGGGACTCAATTGAACTTAAGCACAAACCCTAAAATGGATGGGAAAACTGAAAGAGTAAATCAGGTTATGGAAGACATTCTTAAGATGTATGTTATGCATAATCAAACCCATTGGGAGAAGTACCTACCTTTGGTAGAGTTCACCTACAATAATTGTTTCCAACACTCAATTGGAATTCCGCCCTATGAAGATCTACATAGAAGTGTTGGCGCATGCCAATTTTTGGGGAAAATCAAAGAAGTTTTGAAGGAATTAAGACAACGCTGGAAAACAGGGAAGCACATCGGAAAAAGAGGAAAAGCAGTGCCGAAAATAAGGGAAAACTCGCGCCGATAAAATCGGTTAGAAAGTGGACAAACTGATGTGGAGCAGTTGGAAAGTGGACAAGCGTCGACTTGGAGCAGCTGTTGGATCGAGGACGAGCCGAGACAAAGTCAAGGAGAAAGTGGAAAAACCTAATCCTTTTAGGGTTAGGGTTTTTGTAAGGACTTTTTTCCAGTTTTGTATAAGTATAATGTATTAGGACTATATAAGGGGGATCAATTGATCGTCGATTGTTGATACTTTGTAGTTGGTTCGAATATTATTTGTTAAGATTTTCATGAGCGTTTCTTAGCGTAAGTGAGAACTATTACAATATGTGGAGATCAGATGTAATGAAGTAAGGATTGTAGAGTATGTAGCACTACATTTTGCATGAAATATGAATAAAGAGCCGAAGCAACAAATCTTTGTGGACGTAGCCCCATGGGGGGTGAACCACGATATATCTGTGTTTTATGATTGCATTTACTTTGATAAGTTTTTATGATGAATATGTTGCTTGTTAAGGGAATGAACATTGTGCAATAAGGTTAAGCTAATGGAATCTGTAGAATGGCATGGAATGAATAAATATTATAGCTAATAATTAGATCAGGAGCCGGTGTTATAGTAGATCAATGTTTGTATTTGATCAAAAGCAGTTGTAATGGTTAATAACATCTTGTTAGAATAATAGTGATAGTGGTTTGGATTAAAACCTAACAAGGGTTTGAGGATTAACAACAAGTAGGTTGAATGCCTCAGAGAGAGAAACACATCCCATCCCAGGGTTGCAGAAATGTGAGTCCTACAACCACCCATAGAAGCCATATTGGGTGAGACTACGTAATGCACTCTATGCGCTATTTTTCCTTCTGGTATTCAAAAGGGAAGATGGTAGAAGGATTTTTTGGTAATCCTATAGCTAGAACCTGGGTCAGCCCAAGTAACCCAACAATGGTTCCATTTCCTATTGAAACTCAGAAGATTAGATCGGGAGGGATATATCATGCAGTATAGCACGAGGAATTAATAAAGGGAATGTTTGTAGGTTTGAACCTTAGGAAAGAAGAGATTGAAATATGGTTGGAAGTTCAGGAACTAGAGTTTTCCCACAAAGATAATAGAAGCTCTAGGTTTAAGCCAAGACAATATCTGGAGAGATACGTATTCATTGAAATACATGAGAGTTTATTTAGTGATCTTCCTACGCTATTGCAGGAGTGGATACCCTGGTTGAAATATACCCATCCAAAAAATATGGTTAGATCAGTAGAGTGGATAGAAGAAAGTGTCGCACGGTTGAAAAGGGTGAATAACAAATTCACGCAAACAGTAGATTTATGGCTAGACAACATTGTAGTGGGGTATATCATTGAGTTTGCAGTAGATACATCAAAATATTACAGTGTAGCATAGAAAGAGTTTCTTAAGGGACCAAGGGGAAGGTACATTAGGTCGTTGTACGCTTCGATCAAGAGATTATTGCATGACAAATGGGTATTAACTATGGAATCAGACACCTAAACTACCCTACATGCATGGGGGAGTTAGGGGAAACCCAAGGAAGTTATAAGATGGAGGGGGAAATGGATAGATAAGAGCGCATTAAATAGAAAGATCCCATTATGATGGATCAAGAGGAGATCTAGGAAATTATGTAGAAGGCAGGAACGACGCATAGTGGCAGACCCTACCAGTATAAGCTCAATAGGAAGAAAAGAGCATTAGCCGAGAGGGAAGGCTTGGAGAGTGATGAAGAAGAGGTAGAGGATCTTCGTGCTGTGGAGAACATTGAAGAAATACTACGTTCCACATATGAAATAAATAATATAAGAGCGAGATCTAATGACGAAGCAGATACCCCTATACAGATCTGAATCAATGTAGAACCTACAACCCCATGTATGATTAACACATCAATAAAGAAAGAGTTGTTTACTAAATTAGTGACTGATGGTGAGAATAATTTAGGATATCATAATAGAAGTGAGGGTACAAGTGGAAGTACTAGAAGTAGTACAAGTAGTGGTACAAGTGGAAGTACCAGTAACAACACCAGTGGGAGTTCAAGTCCAAACAACAGTACACATATAGTAGTACCACACGGAGCAGGTACAACACATTCGACAATGGTAGGATTAGGTCCAACGATAAGACTACCAGAATTCCACAGGGATGGAACATAAGACCCAAAGAAGCACCTATTCATGTGTGAACTAATATGGGAAGAAAAAAGAATCACAGATTAGGCAACAAAAGTAGCGAAGTTAGCAATAACATTCAGAAACCATGCGTTGGATTGGTACATGAACCTCACAATAAACAATCCCCAAGGTGCACCGGGAATAGTAGTGGAGATCAAACATTCACTGATCAATGAGTTTCAGAGTCCAAAATCAGAGGATCAATTCATTAATGAGATGATTGAGGTTAGACAAAACTAGGAGAATCAGTATGGGACATTGATCAGAAGTTTAAGACATTTAAAGGCAAATTGAAGTATCCCATTTCTGACATGCAACACAGACAATTGTTTATAAATTATTTGTTACCACATTTCAAGTATCCATTGAGACAACAAAAGTTTCAGAACTAGGCAGAGGCACTACAAGCAACGATGCAGTTAGAAGAGAATCATTATAAGCAATCAGATCTAGCTATAGAGGAGCTGAAGGAAGACCTAAAAAACTTAACAGTGCAATTAAATCAGAATAAAAGTAGGGAAAAAAGAGAAGCAATGTGGTGTACTATGTGCAGATCAAAGGGGCATCACAAGAATGAGTGTCTGACATTTGCGCAATATATGGGAGTAGGGATGCCAAATCCATTTCCTACAGGAGGGCCTTGGTGTGAAATATGCAAGACACATGGGCATGATCCTTATCACTTCCCTATGATGAAGAAGTACACGACATAAAAAAAGAGTACTTTCTATAATTTGTGTAAATCAGTGGGACATGAAGATAAAAATTGTATAACCATGGAGTTAATGAAGGAAATAACTTCAAATGCATATAGGATGCAGGCTAAATTGATGACAGGACAGACTGCGCCACATTTTTCCAATGCACAACAATTTCAAGTAGTGCCACAATTTTAGCAACCCCGCACTATAATCAGGCACCACAATATCATCAACAGAACATGGGTCCATAGGGGGATAGAGGAGGATTCAAAGGTAGAGGAAGAGGAGGAATGGGCAGAGGCAGAGAGCCTATTATTTGCCATAATTGTCAACAACAAGGACACTATGCCAGAGTGGATAAATGATATATGTAAAATAATGATAAGTATAATTACAAAATAAATTGCAACATTAATCTTTGATAACAAAATGTATAACTCCAAGTGATCTAAAAATAGGGGGCTAACTTGTTTTGCTATGCAAGCACCCTCTACTCCATTAATATAAACTTCAGGACCTTGCTCAATGTCTTAGTTGTGCAAGAGGATTTATGTGTCAAGTTTAGGCTCCTTTTAGATGTTTATGTGTGAGGTTATTTTAAAGGGTTAAATATGTTGTTTAAAGAATACAACATCAAGCATAAATTGCAGCAAATAATAACCAGAAAAAATCACAACAACAACAACATGATAAAGGAGTTCACCCCCAACTAGGCTACATCTCCTTGAGCCTCCATCAATGGACTATGATCTCTGGGATTAGTTTGTATAATTTATTTTACAAGTTGTTTCTCAAATCCAATGGATTTACTGACTGTACCATTGGGTTCATAATACATAAAAAACCCCAAAAATGACTATTAGATCTCTGAAAACTGACCATGGCTCATCTGGGCATGACCTCTTCTACCAGTGGCATTGAGCTTCCTTGAGATTCCCTGTGGCTAAAACACCTTTAAAAGTCCTCAAATGCCTCTGTGACCCGTTTCAATGAATTCAGAGCATATCAATTAGCCAAGAATGACTATTCAGTCACTGAAAATGGACTTTGGATCCCCTGGACATGGCCTCCTTCACTAGTGGCCCTGGGCTCCTTGGAGCTCTCTAAAACTTCCCTGTAGAAAAACCTACAATAGAAGTCTCGAAATGCCTTTGAAACCTGTACCAATGGATTCATAACATTCAAAAGCCCTTAGTTGGGCTTTTTCAGCACCTGGTTTGGCCAAGAAACAAAGAAGATAGACCTCCTGCAAGTTTTCTCCTTCAAGCTTGCTATCTTTGGTTCACCAAAATGCACCTCCTATGTGAGTAACTTGGCTTCTAGGTGTTTCCCGTGCCTAAACCCAACACACGCACCATCTCCACAAAATGTGCCATAATGTCGCATGGTTATGGAACCTAGCCCCCAATCCGTGGAGGTGTTGGATGCATGGTTTTCCATGTGACCACGTCTTGCACCAAATATGGGCACCTGTTGCAACAAACTCGGAGGTGATAAGTGTCAGGTGCATAGTTAGTCATTTGTAAGTTTGTTAGAACCCCAAGCTACTCTGTATGGAAGGGTCATGTGGGAACGCGCATATACACGAGGGTTGGGACTAAACCCCATCCCAGAACCCACGCAGGCGCACCGGTAGCCCAACCTTTTCCAAGACTTGCCATGTGTGTGGGAGGTCAGGGGTTTGACCCCCATAGATTCCACATAACTTTTACATCATACCATAACAGGGTGCCACATGGCACCATACAACTTGCCAATAAATTGCCGCGTGTATGTAATTCATTCGCCCATGTGTATTCCACTTCGACTGCCAACTCATAACTTGCCACGTCAGCATATACCAACTCAGTGCTGCCAACTCAGATTCCATGTGTGGGTCCGTACCCTACCATGTCAGCCTATACAGACTGTACAGTCAAATTTTTTTTTGTCTGTTTGGAAAAATGAATAGAACACGATATCTCACTCATCCGATGCTTGTTTGAACCTGTTTGAGTTGCGTTGGGTTCATGAGGACGAGGCCTACACACCTGTCCATTTTGAAGGGATTCTGAGAACTTTGATTTTTGGGCTAATGTTTTACCCCTGGTCCATATTTTGAACACTCCTTCCCACTGAATGGATTTTGGTCCCACAAAAGATGATGATTATATGCCTGAGCTTCAATACTCTTCTGCTTCCAAGTTCTATCAACTGATTCTACTTGAAAATTCTTTTTGGCAATCACCTGGGTACCTTGACATGCCTTGCACTGCAACTGACTATGTCCCTCAACCACTGTTCTCTGGCTGCTGATGAACCACTGTTCTCTTTGTGCTTGGAAAACTTTCAGCCTTCCCACTGAGAATAAAGTCCCTCTTGTGAACTCTTGGCGTCAACACAATCCTTTCTACAATGGTTGCAAAATGCTTTCCTGCGACATCTTGTCACAAAGAAAGAAAACCATCAATCTTGAAAACAAACTTTATACAAGAATGACAATGATGCCAACCAACTCTTTTTCTCTTCAAAACCATAACGGTTTCATCTTGTACATCATCAAAGTACATGGTGTTTTCCTGCATCTTGGTGTACTCAATATTGACTTACAAGCCGACAAACACCATCAACTAAACATAAGTCGAAAAACATGATCGACACAACATAGTCGTCAATACAACATCGACCCAAGTCGAGACTCATTTGAAACACATCGACATTCCAAAACGACAAGTCGACATTCATGATACAAAACCATGTTACATTCATGGGTCACTCATAATGAAACTATCACAAAGTTCATTGTTTACACATACAAAATCACATGCATGTGCATAACTCTTCAACTCTCCTTCAAGTACAAACATAAGTACATAAACCCAAAAACATGTGGGTGCATAAGAGCTGAAATGAAAATATATATGGCTGCAATAAGTGAGTATCATACCCATCTTTTACACCCTCCTGGCGAAGTTGTGCAACAACAAGAATGCATTCAATAGAATCGCATTCACATGCAAACTTGCATCATACAAGTTATGATAAGTTGCTACAACTTGTCATACTTTCAACAAAAATGCATACATAAGGATGAAATGTGCATATACAAACAGATAAATGCAAGCCTTACTTGTTTAAGAAATCTAACCATTTCTTACCAAGCCAATTCAATGGTGACTTTTCCTGCTGAAAATCCTCTTCTTGTGAATCATCTTGACTCACATCGATGATGGAATCTCCTCTTCCATTATTGCCAGTCTCTTTATCCAATTGCTTAATGTGTTGTGGATGAGTGGTTGGATGCAATGTCCAACATTGGTCAACAAGATGACCCCTCTTCTGGCAGTGGGTGCAAATATTTTGCATCTTCCTTTCAAGTTGCCTTTGCTTGGAAAGTTTCCTGAATGTGGCCAATCTTTTCCAACATCTTGAAACATGATGGTTCTTTAAAGCACAATATGTACATGGAATTTTTCTCCCATTTTTACAGGAAAATTTACCATGCTCAACATAATCAAAAGCAACTGATTTATAATCAGAAATATACCTTGAACATTCACCTTTATCGCCTTCTTGAGGAGGTGAATTTGAAGAGTTACTAGCTCTCTTTTGAAGACCAACAACAATGTTCTTGTCCTCATGGTTATCACAACTCTCTTGTTTCACACATTTTCATTCATCTTGAACAAATACTTTGCATGCTTGAGGGATTGAACTTGCAACAAAAGTTGTTCTTGGAATTGTTTCCCTTGTCTCCTCAACTTTGCAATATGTAGAAGTATACCTTGAACATTCACCTTTATCGCCTTCTTGAGGAGGTGAATTTGAAGAGTTACTAGCTCTCTTTTGAAAACCAACAACAATGTTCTTGTCCTCTTGGCTATCACAACTCTTTTGTTTCACACATTTGCATTCATCTTGAACACACACTTTGCATGCTTGAGGGATTGAACTTGCAACAAAAGTTGTTCTTGGAACTGTTTTCATTGTTTCCTCAACTTTGGAATATGCTCCATCTTTCTGTTCATA
>JASDQU010509021.1:28971-50000 GCA_032191745.1 Picea mariana | reverse complement strand
GTGATCATCATTTAGTGTCTCAGCAAAGATTTTAAAAGAAGCATAATTGTTTAAGCACGGTAACAACTGATTCACCCCCCCTCTCAGTTGTCCAATAGGAAGCACGCCGGGAAAGAGGAAAAGCAGTGCCGAAAATAAGGGAAAACTCGCGCCAATAAAATCAGTTAGAAAGTGGACAAGCTGATGTGGATCAGTTGGAAAGTGGACAAGCGTCGACTTGGAGCAGCGGTTGGATCGAGGACGAGCCGAGACAAAGTCAAGGAGAAAGTTTAAAAACCTAATCCTTTTAGGGTTAGGGTTTTTGTAAGGAATTTTTCCCAGTTTTGTATAAGTATAATGTATTAGGACTATAGAAGGGGGATCAATTGATCATCGATTGTTGATACTTTGTAGTTGGTTTGAATATTATTTGTTAAGATTTTTATGAGTGTTTCTTAGCGTAAGTGAGAACTATTACGATATGTGGAGATCAGATGTAATGAAGTAAGGACTGTAGAGTGTGTAGCACTACATTTTGCATGAAATATGAATAAAGAACCGAAGCAACAAATCTTTGTGGATGTAGCCCCATGGGGGGTGAACCACGATATATCTTTGTTTTATGGTTGCATTTACTTTGATAAGTTTTTATGATGAATGTGTTTCTTGTTAAGGGAATGAACATTGTGCAATAAGGTTAAGCTAATGGAATCTGTAGAATCCCATGAAATGAATAAATATTATAGCTAATAATTAGATCAGGAGCTGGTGTTATAGTAGATCAATGTTTGTATTTGATCAAAGGCAGTTGTAATGGCTAATAACGTCTTGTTAGAATAATAGTGACAGTGGTTTGGATTAAAACCTAACGAGGGTTTGAGGATTAACAACAAGTAGGTTGAATGCCTCAGAGAGAGAAACACATCCCATCCTAGGGTTGCAAAAATCTGAGTCCTACAGCCACCCATAGAAGCCATATTGGGTGAGACTACATAATGCACTCTATGCGCTATTTTTCCTTCTGGTATTCAAAAGGGAAGATGGTAGAAGGGTTTTTTGGTAATCCTATAGCTAGAACCTGGGTCAACCCAAGTAACCCAACAATGGTTCCATTTCCTATTGGAACTCAGAAGATTAGATCGGGAGGGATATATCATGTAGTATAGCACAAGGAATTAATAAAGGGAATGTTTATAGGTTGGAACCTTAGGAAAGAAGAGATTGAAATATGGTTGGAAATTCAGGAACTAGAGTTTTCCCACAAAGATAATAGAAGCTCTAGGTTTAAGCCAAGACAATATCTGGAGAGATACATATTCATTGAAATACATGAGAGTTTATTTAGTGATCTTCCTACGCTATTGCAGGAGTGGATACCCTGGTTGAAATATACCCATCCAAAAAATATGGTTAGATCAGTAGAGTGGATAGAAGAAAGTGTCACGTGGTTGAAAAGGGTGAATAACAAATTCACACAAACAGTAGATTTATGGCTAGACAACATTGTAGTGGGGTATATCATTGATTTTGCAGTAGATACATCAAAATATTACAGTGTAGCAGAGAAAGAGTTTCTTAAGGGACCAAGGGGAATGTACATTAGGTCGTTGTACACTTCGATCAAGAGATTATAGCATGACAAATGGGTATTAACTATGGAATCAGACACCTAAACTACCCTACATGCATGGGGGAGTTAGGGGAAACCTGAGGAAGGTCTAAGATGGAGGGGGAAATGGATAGATAAGAGTGCATTAAATAGAAAAATCCCATTATGATGGATCAAGAGGAGATCTAGGAAATTATGTAGAAGGCAGGAATGATGCATAGTGGCAGACCCTACCAGTATAAGCTCAATAGGAAGAAAAGAGCATTAGCCGAGAGGGAAGGCTTGGAGAGTGATGAAGAAGAGGTAGAGGATCTTCGTGTTGTAGAGAACATTGAAGAAATACTACGTTCCACATATGAAATAAATAATATAAGAGAGATATATAATGACGAAGCAGATACCCCTATCCAGATCTGAATCAGTGTAGAACCTACAACCCCATGTATGATTAACACATCAAAAAAGAAAGATTTGTTTACTAAATGAGTGACTGATGGTGAGAATAATTTAGGAGATCATAATAGAAGTGAGGGTACAAGTGGAAGTACTAGAAGTAGTACAAGTAGTGGTACAAGTGGAAGTACCAGTAGCAACACCAGTGGGAGTTCAAGTCCAAACAACAGTACACATATAGTAGTACCACACGGAGCAGGTACAACACATTCGACAATGGTAGGATTAGGTCCAACGATAAGACTACCAGAATTCCATGGGGATGGAACATAAGACCCAAAGAAGCACCTATTCGTGTGTGAACTAATATGGGAAGAAAAAAGAATCACATATTAGGCAACAAAAGTAGCGAAGTTAGAAATAACATTCAGAAACCGTGCGCTGGATTGGTACATGAACCTCGCAATAAACAATCCCCAGGGTGCACCGGGAATAGTAGCAGAGATCAAACATTCACTGATCAATGATTTTCAGAGTCCAAAATCAGAGGATCAATTCATTAATGAGATGATTGAGGTTAGACAAAACCAGGAGAATCAGTATGGGACATTGATCAGAAGTTTAAGACATTTAAAGGTAAATTGAAGTATCCCATTTCTGACATGCAACACAGACAATTGTTTATAAATTATTTGTTACCACATTTCAAGTATCCATTGAGACAACAAAAGTTTCAAAACTAGGCAAAGGCACTACAAGCAACGATGCAGTTAGAAGAGAATCATTATAAGCAATCAGATCTAGCTATAGAGGAGCTGAAGGAAGACCTAAAAAACTTAACAGTGCAATTAAATCAGAATAAAAGTAGGGAAAAAAGAGAAGCAATGTGGTGTACCATGTGCAGATCAAAGGGGCATCACAAGAATGAGTGTCCGACATTTGCGCAATATATGGGAGTAGGGATGTCAAATACATTGCCTACAGGAGGGCCTTGGTGTGAAATATGCAAGACACATGGGCATGATCCTTATCACTGCCCTATGATGCAGAAGTACAAGACATAACAAAAGAGTACTTTCTATAATTTGTGTAAATCAGTGGGACATGAAGATAAAAATTGTATAACCCTGGAGTTAATGAAGGAAAGAACTTTAGATGCATATAGGATGCAAGCTAAATTGATGACAGGACAGACTGTGCCACATTTTTCCTATGCACAACAATTTCAAGCAGTGCCACAATTTTAGCAATCCCGCACTATAATCAGGCACCACAATATCATCAACAAAACACGGGTCCATAGGGGAACAGAGGAGGATTCAAAGGTAGAGGAAGAGGAGGAATGGGCAGAGGCAGAGGGCCTATTATCTACCATAATTGTCAACAACAAGGACACTATGCCAGAGTGGATAAATGATATATGTAAAATAATGATAAGCATAATTACAAAATAAATTGCAACATTAATCTTTGATAACAAAATGTATAACTCCAAGTGATCTGAAAATAGGGGCCTAACTTGTTTTGCTATGAAAGCACCCTCTACTCCATTAATATAAACTTCAGGACCTTGCTCAATGTCTTAGTTGTGCAAGAGGATTTATGTGTCAAGTTTAGGCTCCTTTTAGATGTTTATGTGTGAGGTTCTTTTAAAAGGTTAAATATGTTGTTTAAAGAATACAACATCAATCATAAATTGCAGCAAATAATAACCAGAAAAAATCACAACAACAACAACACGATAAAGGAGTTCACCCCCAACTGGGCTACATCTCCTTGAGCTTCCATCAATGGACTAGGCTCTCTGGGATTAGTTTGTCTAATTTATTTTACAAGCTGTTTCTCAAATCCAATGGATTTATTGATTGTACCATTGGGTTCAGAATACATAAAAAAACCCCCAAAATGACTATTAGATCTCTGAAAAATGACCATGGCTCATCTAGGCATGACCTCTTCTACTAGTGGCATTGAGATTCCTTGAGATTCCCTGTGGCTAAAACACCTATAAAAGTCCTCAAATTCCTCTGTGACCTATTTCAATGAATTTAGAGCATATCAATTGGCCAAGAATGACTATTCAGTCACTGAAAATGGACTTTGGATCCCTTGGACATGGCCTCCTTCACTAGTGGCCCCGGGCTCCTTGGAGCTCTCTAAAACTTCCCTGTAGAAAAAACCACAATAGAAGTCTTGAAATGCCTTTGAAACCTGTACCAATGGATTCATAACATCCAAAAACCCTTAGTTGGGCTTTTTCGACACCTGGTTTGGCCAAGAAACGAAGAAGATAGACCTCCTGCAAGTTTTCTCCTTGAAGCTTGTTATCTTTGGTTCGCCAAAATGCACCTCCTGTGTGAGTAACCTAGCTTCTAGGTGTTTCCCGTGCCTAAACCTAGTACACACGCTATCTCCACAAAATGTGCCATAATGTCGCATGGTTATGGAACCTAGCCCCCAATCTATGGAGGTGTTGGATGCATGGTTTTCCATGTGACCACGTCCTGCGCCAAATATGGGCACCCGTTGCAGCAACCCCGGAGGTGACAAGTGTCAGGTGCATAGTTAGCCATTTGTAAGTTTGTTAGAACCCCACGCTACTCTATATGGAAGGGTCATGTGGGAACGCGTATATACACGGGGGTTGGGACTAAACCCCATCCCAAAACCTGCACAATATATAACACATATATTAATTTAAAATTAATGCAATACATATTATAGTAAGAACCATAGTGTGGGCACACCGGTAACCCAACCTTTTCCAAGACTTGCCATGTGTGTGGGAGGTCAGGGGTTCGACCCCCATAGGTTCCACATAACTTTTATATCATACCATAACAGGGTGCCACGTGGCACCATACAACTTGCCAATAAATTGCCACGTGTATGTAATTCATTCGCCCATGTGTATTCCACTTCGACTGCCAACTCATAACTTGCCACGTCAGCATATACCAACTCAGTGTTGCCAACTCAGATTCCACGTGTGGGTCAGTACCTTGCCACGTTAGCCTGTACGGACTGTATAGTCAACAAAAATTTTGTCTGTTTGGAAAAATGAACAGAACACGATATCTCACTCATCTGATATTCGTTTGAACCTGTTTGAGTTGCATTGGGTTCATGAGGACGAGGCCTACACACCTGTCCATTTTGAAGGGATTCTGAGAACTTTGATTTTTGGGCTAATGTTTTACCCTTGGTCCATATTCTGATCACTCCTTCCCACTAAATGGCTTTTGGTCCCACAAAAGATGATGATTATATGCCCGAGCTTCAATACTCTTCTGCTTCCAAGTTCTATCAATTGATTCTACTTGAAAAGTATTTTTGGCAATCACCTGGGTACCTTGACATGCCTTGCACTGCAACTGACTATGTCCCTCAACCATTGTTCTCTGACTACTGATGAACCACAGTTCTCTTTGTGCTTGGAAAACTTTCAGCCTTCCCACTGAGAATAAAGTCCCTCTTGTGAACTCTTGGCGTCAACACAATCCTTTCTACAATGGTTGCAAAATGCTTTCCTGCGACATCTTGTCACAAAGCAAGAAAATCATCAATCTTGAAAACAAACTTTATACAAGAATGACAATGATGCCAACCAACTCTTTTTCTCTTCAAAACCATAATGGTCGCATCTTGTACATCATCAAAGTACATGGCGTTTTCCTGCATCTTGGTGTACTCAATATTGACTTACAAGCCGACAAACACCATCGATTAAACATAAGTAGAAAAACATGATCGACACAACATAGTCGTCAATACAACATCGACCCAAGTCGAGACTCATTTGAAACACATCGACATTCCAAAACGACAAGTCAACATTCATGATACAAAACCATGTTACATTCATGGGTCACTCATAATGAAACTATCACAAAGTTCATTGTTTACACATACAAAATCACATGCCTGTGCATAGCTCTTCAACTCTCCTTCAAGTACAAACATAAGTACATAAACCCAAAAACATGTGGGTGCATAAGAGCTGAAATGAAAATATATATGGCTGCAATAATTGAGTATCATACCTATCTTTTACACCCTCCCGACGAAGTTGTGCAACAACAAGAATGCCTTCAATAGAATCGCATTCACATGCAAACTTGCATCATACAAGTTATGATAAGCTACTACAATTTGTCATACTTTCAACAGAAATGCATACATAAGGATGAAATTTGCATCTACAAACAGAGAAATGCAAGCCTTACTTGTTTAAGAAATCTAACCATTTCTTACCAAGCCAATTCAATGGTGACTTTTCCTGCTGAAAATCCTCTTCTTGTGAATCATCTTAACTCACATCGATGATGGAATCTCCTCTTCCATTCTTTCCAGCCTCTTTATCCAATTGCTTAATGTGTTGTGGATGAGTGGTTGGATGCAATGTCCAACATTGGTCAACAAGATGACCCCTCTTCTGGCAGTGGGTGCAAATCTTTTGCATCTTCCTTTCAAGTTGCCATTGCTTGGAAAGTTTCCTGAATGTGGCCAATCTTTTCCAACATCTTGAAACATGATGGTTCTTTAAACCACAATATGTACATGGAAATTTTCTCCCATTTTTACAGGAAAATTTACCATGCTCAACATAATCAAAAGCAACTGATTTATAATCAGAAATATACCTTGAAAATTCACCTTTATCGCCTTCTTGAGGAGGTGAATTTGAAGAGTTACTGGCTCTCTTTTGAAGACCAACAACAATGTTCTTGTCCTCATGGCTATCACAACTCTCTTGTTTCACACATTCGCATTCATCTTGAACACACACTTTGAATGCTTGAGGGATTGAACTTGCAACAAAAGTTGTTCGTGGAATTGTTTCCCTTGTCTCCTCAACTTTGCAATATGCAGAAGTATACCTTGAACATTAACCTTTATCACCTTCTTGAGGAGGTGATTTTGAAGAGTTACTAGCTCTCTTTTGAAAACCAACAACAATTTTCTTGTCCTCATGGCTATCACAACTCTTTTGTTTCACACATTTGCATTCATCTTGAACACACACTTTGCATGCTTAAGGGATTGAACTTGCAACAAAATTTGTTCTTGGAACTGTTTCCCTTGTTTCCTCAACTTTGGAATATGCTCCATCTTTCTGTTCATATCAAAGACCCCAATACTTGGGCCTCTCCTCAACAGCAACAGTCTCAACAATGCCTTGTGCATGTTTTCCTAACCCTCTACCTTCATAGCCCATTTTAAACGATAACTTGGACCCTATTCCTCTAGTATGATTTTCAAAAACACCAAAGCATTCAACTTGAGAGGAATTTGAAGAAAAAACAGCATTACATACCTCATGTTCATGCATGTACTTGGTAAGGGTTTCCTTTTCCTCATGGATCTAAGTCTCCATCTCATGCAAATTTTCAAGAAGCTGGTGCTTCTCCTCCTTCATGGCCATCAACTGCTCTTGAAGGACAATGCTCTCCTTCCTATCTTCCCACATCTCTTGCACCATATTTTTCATGGTTACAAACTCCTTCAACATCTCGTTGTCAAAGAACTTAGCTAATGAAGATGTATGATAACTCTCACTGTTTGAAGCTTCCTCCATCCTTGCAAGGTATCAAACTTCAACACAAAACTTGCACAATAATACCAACAACTAAATCTTCTAGCTATCAATGGAAATCACATGAGAAAAAATATGCTCTGATACCACCTGATCTTAAAATAGGGGGTTGACTTGTTTTTCTATGCAAGCACCGTCTACTCCATTAACATAAACTTAAGGACCTTGGTCAATGTCTTAGTTTTGCAAGAGGATTTATGTGTCAAGTTTAAGCTCCTTTTAGATTTTTATGTGTGAGGTTATTTTAAAAGGTTAAATATATTGTTTAAATAATACAACATCAAGCATAAATTACAACAAATAATAACCAACAAAATCACAACAACAACAACATGATAAAGGAGTTCACCCCCAACTAGGCTACATCTCCTTGAGCCTCCATCAATGGACTAGGCTCTCTGGGATTAGTTTGTCTAATTTATTTTACAAGTTGCTGCTCAAGTCCAATGGATTTACTAATTGTACCAATGGGTTCAGAATACATAAAAAACCCCAAAAATGACTATTAGATCTCTAAAAACAAACCATGGCTCATCTGGGCATGACCTCTTCTACTGGTATCCTTGAGCTTCCTTGATCTTCCCTCTGGCCAAAACACCTGTAAAATTCCTCAAAATCCCCTACGACCTGTTCCAATGAATTTAAAGGATATCAATTATCCAAGAATGACTATTCAGTCACTGAAAATGGACTTTGTCTTCCCTGGACATGGTCTCCTTGATTGGTGGCCCTAGGCTCCTTAAAGCTCTCTGAAACTTCCCTATAGCAAAAACTGCAATAGAATTCTCCAAATTCCTTTGAAACCTATACCAATGGATTCATAACATCCAAAAACCCCTAGATGGGCTTTTTCTGCACTTGGTTTGGCCAAGAAATGAAGAAGATAAACCTCCTACAAGTTTTCTCCTTCAAGCTTATTGTCTTTGGTTCACCAAAACGCACCTCCTGTGTGAGTAACTTGGCTTCTGGGTGTTTCCTGTGCCTAAACCCAAGATGTGTGCCATCTCCATAAAATGCACCATAATGTCGCATGGTTAAGGAACCTAGCCCCGAATCTGCGAAGGTGTTGGACACGTGGTTTTCCATGTGACCACGTCCCGTGCCCAATATGGGCACCTGTTGCAACAACCCCGGAGATGACAAGTGTCGGGCACACGGTTATCCATTTGTAAGTTTTTTATAACCCCATGCTACTTCGTATGGTAGGGTCATGTGGGAACACGCATATACACAGGGGTTGGGACTAAACCCCAGCCCGAAACCCGCGCAATATATAACACATATACTAATTTAAAATTAATGCAATACATATTGTGGTAAGAACCATAGCGCGAGCGTGCCAGTAGCCCAATATTTTCCAAGACTTTCCATGTGTATAGGAGGTCCAAGGTTCAACCCCCATGGAATCCACATAACTTTTACACCATACCATAACAAGGTGTCATGTGGCAGCCCATGCCTCGGCCATGTGGCACCATATAACTTGCCAATAAATTGCCATGTGTCTATAATTCATTCGCCCATGTGTATGCCACTTCAACTGCCAACTCAACACTTGCCACATTAGCATCTTCCAACTCATCGTTGCCGACTCAACTACCACGTGTGGGTCCGTACCCTGCCACGTCAGCCTGTACGGACTGTACAGTCAGCAAAATTTTTGTTCGTTTGGAAAAATGAACAGAATGTGATATCTCACTCATCCGATGTCTGCTTGAACCCGTTCGAGTTGTGTTGGGTTCGTGAGGATGAGGTATACTCACCTGCCCATTTTGAAGGGATTCCGAGCACTTTTATTTTTGGGCTAATTTTTTACCCCTGGTCCAGATTCTGATCACCAAGAGTGGATAAATTCATCATAAATATACTTGGACATAACTTGGATTTCAATATCAAGAGTATAAAACTATAACAAGTGTGAAATTTCATGAAGCACTTATCATGCATGCAAGCTACAACCATTGAGGCATTTATGCAAACACTTTATATGCAATCAAATACTTAAAACCATAACATCCTTTAATTAAACTCCTTACATAACTTCCATCATTACATCCTTTAATTAAATTCCTTACATAACTTCCATCATAAAATCCTTTAATTAAATTCTTCTCATGCATACAAACTTCTACCATTGAGGTGTTTAACCAAACACTTCATATGAAAATAAACCTACAACCATAATGACGCGGGAGCATCTTTGGCCCTAAGCTAACCACATTAAACAAAAACATTTCAATTTGAATCTAGTAATAGTAAAGTGAAATAAGTGTTGCAACTCCCATTGTTGTAAGACCATAGCTGCAAGTACTACAAATTTAGTATTGAAACTCCTATTGTTGCACAACAATGTTGCAAAACCAGTGTTGTAAATCATGTGTTGCAACACCAGCGTTGAAAAGCATGTTGCTGCAACACCAATGTTTTAACACTTGTTGCTCCAACACCAATGTTGTAAATCATGTTGTTGCAACACTAGTGTTGTAACACCTATTGCTGCAACACCAATGTTGTAAAGCATGTTGTTGCAACACTAGTGTTATAAAGCACATTGTTGCAACACCAGTGTTGTAACACCTATTGCTGCAACACCATTGTTGTAACACCAGTTGCTGCAACAACTATGATTTAACTTCTGGCTTCTAGAAAAAAAAGAAAAAGAAAATGAGAATGGGTTTTCAATGGAAGAGGAACAAAAAGGAAGAGAAAAAATAGACGGAACACATAATAACTCACATATTTTCTTTGCCAACAATAATACAATTTTCACATGGCATAAGCAATTTATGTAAATCACCCATATTTACGATTTAGCTTCTAAAAACATGAATTCTGAACTGAAAATGGGTGCGACAAGTCCTTTTGGTATGGATACCCCTTGTGTTTTCACTGAAGAGAAACAAAAACATTCCAAAACCAGATTTATTTAAACCACAAGTAAATTGATTCTATAAACTCTGTTTCCACAACTAATATAATATATGGCACACCCAATAACACCTCCAGTCACCAACAACTTCAATAACAACACTATAATACATATAATATCAAAGTTAAACAAGTGAAATTTTACCTGAAACTTACCAATCAATTCTCTACAATAGCTCCAACCTGAAATCAACTATTTTTCTCACCACAACAGCTGCATACAAACTTTGTAGCACTCCACTTGCCAAATTAATAGACCAATTGACTCACCACCCAACCTTATCCAGGGAGAAATTATTCTCCACCTAGAACCCCTAAGGTGTAAGAGCTCACAAATAGTACCCAGAAGCAACAATAAAGAGATAATAGGTAAATTAAGGAAGAGCGATCAAAGAATAATATAAGCCACTCTTCCTTCCAACACCACTCAGATCTTACTCAACTAGGCCATGCTAACCCGAACATCAAATTTAGAGTTTCTACAATTATTTCGGTAGCATCTCGTTACTTTTGTTTGGTCCCCACCCCTCCCTCTTCATACCATGGGGTCCTTCTATATTTATCAGTCTTGAGAGAGATGACACCTCACCCTCTCATGCAAAATTAGTTTTTTTTTTTTTCATTGGAATATTTTTTTATTATTCACCACCCCTCTAAGGTGGCATTCCCACATTTTTTCTCTTTTCAACTAAACATTAACAAAGAATCATCTAGACAAGGAGTTTTCGACTAATAGAAGAATCGACGAAGAATATAGTTGGATTAGTTTTCACCAAAAATAGTGCCATTTAGTTCATTGAAAATTATGTTGACTGAGCCAACCCATATCTGTGCAAGGGATGAAAAGAATTGAGGTAAAATTGTATGGGGACTAGTATTTCCATTAAACTCATTCAAAAGTCTTCAAGAAATATTTCTCTCGACAGAAAATTAATGCATGGTCGAAAATTGTATCGACCAACTATAGTATCGACTAAAGAAAATGTGCAATGCATGGGAGACTATAGTAATAAAAAAAAAATTTGTGTATTTGTTGTAGTTCTTGGTTGTTTCATGGTGTGATGGAGAAGGAATGAAATTCTTGTCGAATCGATCATAAGATATTATTAATATAGAAGAGGGAATACAACAAGCAGTAATCGAAAGTTGAATATGATTGCCAAAGTTGACTAAGGATGCTCATCATATATTAATATTTTTTGCAGTAAAAGATCAAGTTATGTAGAAATAGACGTTGCAGGTGGTGCAGGAGAGATAAGTCGACTACCAAACCAACAACCGACCATGATGAACATCAACTTGACCAACATAATGGGTGTTCTTCCATGAGTGTGGCCATGCGTGTGTAAGAATCAAATTATGAAATCGAAGGTGATCGACTTGAACAAATTGGTCAACCCAGCCAACTCATTATCAAACTATCTACTGGTCGACTCGATTGACACTACATTGTTCATGCACACCGACTAGGATTAAAACCTTAGATTGAACCGCCGACTTGACATAATTGCACACAAAAACTAATGTTTGTAAGAGATGGACTCTGAAATCGATAACTTCATTGGAAAAATTGATAAATAAATGAAAATTTCAAGTCTGGCATTAATCAGGTGTAGGAGATACTTGTTGCTCAACAGAACAATGGGTTGTCTCCTCATTGGGAAGTGTGACCGAAGATCGAGGCTTACAAAGAATTTTGTAATATTATAGATATAAAATAGTATGTAGAACATAAATAATCAGCTAGAAATGGCAGATAAACAATGATATAACCAAAACAACACCACAATAATACCAAAATAATACCAGAATAACACCAGAAAGAGCATTTTGATTACTGAGAGAAATGTTCACTTGCCTCTTCAAAGGGGAAACCTCCAGTAGAGTAGAGCTCTTTTACAATAATATCCAAGACAAAACTTCCCATACCCTCTATTTCTATTTATACTAAATCTCTCTATCCAAAAGAACAATCTAGAGGAAGATCCTTATAGAAGTGGAAGCTTCTATTAGGTCTTATTACATTTGACTTTTTCCTCCTTATTGCTAGGCTTTATTAATATTGACCTTTATTCCATGGAAAGTATTATTCTACCCACTTGAAGGGTTAGGTAGGTTAGGTCCCTAACATGTCCTCCCACTTAGAATCAGCCTTGTCCTCAAGGATTGAGATGAGGAAATTTCTACAGAATGTTAGCGGGATCCCAGGTGGCATCTGTTGGAGTTGTATCTTTCCACTGAACTAACACTTACTTGATGGTACGCTGACGAAGATGACACTCTCGCTAGTCCAAAAATGCTTGTGGTTGCAACCAGATGGATCCTTCTTCATCCAACTTGGGAAGGTTGGTTTTAGTTTGACACTTAGTTCCAATCACCTTCTTTAAGAAAGAGAAATGAAAAACAGGATGGATCTTAGAATGATTGGGTAAAGCTAACTGATAGGCTACCTACCCAACACGCTTGAGAACTGTATAAGGACCATAAAATTTGGGTGCCAGTTTCTGAAATGTTTGGCCTTGAGTGAAGTTTTCTTATAAGGTTGAAACCGAAGAAATACCTGGTCTCCTTCAACAAATTGTTGTTATGAGCGACTTTGATCAGCTTGTTGCTTCATGCAATTTTTATCCATGACCAAATTCTCTTTGATGGTATGGAGAATAGCCTGACAAACTATAATTGTTTGGTCAACTGCCTGGACCTTCGATGCTCCTGGCATGTAGGAGAGAACTAAAGGTGGCTTTTGGCCATATACTACTTCAAAAGGATTCATGCGAGTAGTTGTATGGTAAGAAGTGTTGTACCACCATTCAGCTAATGGTAACCATTGAGCCCATTGATTTTTCCTTTCATAGGAAAAACACCTCAAATAAGTCTCCAAACACTTATTGACGACTTCAGTTTGACCATCAGTCTGGGGATGATAGGCAGTGTTGAGATGCAATTGGGTGCCCTGGAATATGAACAGTTCTTGCCAAAAATTTCTGGTGAAAGTTGGATCTTGATCAGAAACAATAGAATGAGGCATGCCATGAAGCTTGAAGATATGATACATGAAAAGTTGAGCCACAAATGATGCGGTAAATGGGTGTTGAAGAGCACAGAAATGAGCATACTTGGAAAGATGATCCACAACCACCATGATGATGGAATTATTTCCTGATTTAGGTAATCCCACAATAAAATCCATAGAGATGTCCCTCCAAATAGCGGGTGGAATTGGAAGCGGTTGGAGTGTGCCAGGAGGTTTGATGGTTTCGCCTTTGTTGTGTTGACAAACATCACATTCTGCTACAAAAGTGTGAATGTCCTTTTTCATACCATCCCAGAAAAAAAAAATGTTTGACCCGGTCATAAGTTTTGGTAAACCCTGAATACCCAATTGTAGGAGTAGCATGAAGCCCAGAAAGCAGCATGGATTTAAGTTGTGACTGTTTACTTAAATACAAACGACCTTTGTAGCGAAGTTCATCGTTTTTCCAAGAGTACCCTGGGGAAACTGGAGAGTTGGCTTTCAATTGTTGGATCATATGCGATATTTTAGGATCATGTAGCCATTCTTGGTGCACAACTTGGAGCCAATATGGTACAATGAAGGAGAGGGAAAAAAGGGACCCTTCATCTTCATATTTTCGAGAAAGAGTGTCAGCAACCACATTTCCTTTTCCTTTCTTGTAAATGAACTAATAATCATAATCAAAGAGCTTAGTTACCCATTTTTGTTGCTTTGGGGAGGAAGGTCATTACTCCAGAAAATACTTGAGGCTTTGATGATCTGTCTTAATTTGGAATCGTTGCCCTAGGAGATAAGGGTGCCAGAGATCCATTGCTTGCATAATAGCCAACATTTCCTTTTCATAGATGGATTGGCCCAAATGGCATTCAAAGAATTTTTTTCTAGTAGAGGCCAAAGGTCTGCCTTCTTGCATAATGACAACTCCAATTCCTCTGCCTGAGGCATCACATTCGAGGACAAAGGTTTTTGTGAAATCAGGAAGGGCCAAGACCGAAGTAGTACACATAGTTTCCTTGAAAGCTTGAAAAGATTGATCCACTGCGAGAGTCCAAGTGAAAGAATTCTTTTTAATGAGAGTAGTGAGAGGGGTCGTAATCCTCCCATAATTCTGAACAAACTTGTGATAATAGTCAGTTAAACCCAAAAAACCACACAAGCTTTTGATAGTCTTGGGTTGAGTTCAATCCTGCATTGCTTCAATCTTTTTAGGATCCACCCGGACACTAGCCTTTCCAACAATATGATCCAAGTACTCTACTTCGAAGGCTCCAAAGGCACATTTAGAGTGTTTGAGGAAAATTTGGTGCTGCGAGAGTAAATGGAGAATTTGATCCACATGGGAAAGATGAGATTGCCAAGTTTTACTATAGATGAGAATATCATCAAATAAAACTAAGACAAAATGATGGATAAAAGGATGGAAGACATGATTTATGAGGCTTTGGAAGGTGGAGGGGGAATTACATAGGCAAAAGGGCATGACCAAAAACTCATAGTGACCTTCATGAGTTCAAAAGGCAGTCTTGGGTATGTCATCATCTTGCATACGTATCTGGTGGTAGCCAGAACTCAGATCAAGTTTAGTGAAGTACTGAGCACCACTCAGCTCATCCAAGAGATCATCAATGAAAGGAATGAGGAACTTATCCTTGATGGTGAGCTTATTGAGGGCACAAAATTTGGGACACATGCACTAAGTACCTTGTTTCTTAAGTAACATGACCACAGGGTATGAATAAGGGCTGGTACTGGGGCGGATAACACCCGCTTGGAGAAATTCTTTCACTATTTTCTCAATTTCATTCTTTTAGGAAAAGGGGTGACGATAAGGGAGAACATTGGGAGGAAGAATCTCAGGAACAAGGGGAATGGAATGATCATGAACACCACAATAAGGAGGAAGTCCATGAGGGGTGGAAAAAACATCTTGATGTTTGGAAAGGATAGCTTATAGGTCAGGATGCACAGAGGGTGTCTCAACAGCTTGAATAGAATGGAGTTGAGAAATGATACCAGAGTGGCCTTTCTTGAGGAGATTTTCTATACGATGGGAACTAATGATCTTAGGAGAACTAGATGTGAGACCTTGGAATTGATACCTTTGCCCTTCCTATTGGAATTGCATGGTTAATTCCTTAAAATCCATAAGAATGGGACCCAAAGTGCGTAACCATTCAACACCTAATACAATGTCACAACCTCCCATGTCAATGAAAAACATATGAGATTTCAGTTGGTAATGTCCAATTTGAAGACAAACATTTTCACAAGTCCCACCACATTTCATGGACCCACCATTAGCTATCATGATTTGAAAATTACTGACAACACGAATATAGCAATTGCTTTCCTGGGCAATGCGACGATCAATAAAATTGTGGGTGCCACCATTGTCAACAAGGATGATGAACTTTCTGTTCTTAATGTAGCCAATGAGCTTGAGTGTTTGTGGGGTTGAGAAGCCAATGAGGGCATGCAAGGAAATAAGTGGTTCAACTTTAGGTGCGTCAACAAGCTCCTAGGTGGCATCGGGAAGGGAGGGTTCTTCAATAAGGGGAACTACCACATCCTCTTCAGGAACAACTTCAGAAATGGCCATAAATAGTTTTTGTTCCTTACACTTGTGCCCCGAAAAATATTTTTCATCACAATTATAACAAAGATCCTTCAGTTGGCATTCAACCATTTAATCCCTAGTTAGTTTTTGGACCTTGATGGGAGTGACAGGGGGGTTAGGATTAGCGGGTTGAGGGCGAGGAACAAAAGGGATTTTTTTGTTCTGGGAAAAAACAACTTGTTAGGCATATTTAGCACGTTGAGTAGTTTCCAACCAAGTTGGAGGGCAGACCATGAGAACCTGGGATTGGATTTCATCCTTGAGACCACTGATAAAGTATTCACGGAAGAACACATCTAACATGCCCTCTATTCTAAAGGCCAAATGCTCAAAATCAGTGATGAAGTATTCCACTGTGCATGACTATTTCAACTTGGTCAAACGACTGAGATAATAGGTATCAATATCAAAGTGGGCATAGAGCTCATCAACAAATTGGGTCCAGGCAATATATCCCTGACGTGAATTGTTTTTCCATTGCCACCATTGCCAACGTTCAGGATCTATATAGAGGACATCATAACAAATTTTGGCCAACTCGTCAGTAATACCATGCAGAGAAAAATAATGCTCCATTTGAGTGACCCAACCTATAGGATCAGAGCCATCAAATTTATTGACCTCTACGCAGGGAAGAAGGGGTTCACAATGAAAGGAGTTGGACTGAAAATGAGGAGACTAAAAGGAATCAGCAACAACGGGTTGTTCTGATGAAGAAGGACCTGTAGGGAGGTTCAACAACTGATTGACAAAAGACTAGGAGGAGGTCAATTGGGTTATGAGGTTGGATTCCATGTGGTTAAATTTGTTCTCTAATTTGTCAATGTGGGAATTGGTAGAATCCATTTGAGATGTGATATGTTTGATGGAGACATGGGCTTGATTGATGAAAGTTTGGAGTTCGTGGTTGCGAGTGGTGACCATTTGGAGAGGGGAAGTGTGGGTAAGGAAAAAAAATGGGTGGGTGGGACCACAAAAAAAAGGACTTAGAAGTGATAGGTACCACGATGATCAATGCTTGAAGGGAAACATAATGGAATAGGCGGCAAAATAGGGAAACTGGGAAGGGGTCGGGTCCACTGAACCAAAAAGTATTAAAAATGAAGGGTATGACTACGATCAGGGAGAAAAGGGGAATATAATGGAATAGGTCCCAAATAAGTGTTCTAGAGGGATACTCGTTTTTTTTACCCCTGCAAAGTTATACTCCGGCCTGAAGAATACTGTAGTGATGAAATGCCCAAATTCTTAACAGGAAGAAATGTGTAGTAATTTCGCAACCAAAATGCAGAAGACATTGTAGCACAGTAATAGATCTTGTTGGTTCTATTTATGTTTCCTTCCCAAGGGATAGGGTATTCTAGGGTTCTACAGACAAGGGTTTTCCCTGTGCTATAGCTCTCTGATATACGTGCAGGGTCCAACAGTAGTACTCGGCCCAATATCTTAGGGCACCAACTAAGGAGGCTAGATCATACCCTTATCCGTACTACCTGGCTACCCAAGTACTAGAGAGTATCTTCTCGAGTGATGTTATCGGTGGCACTATAGCAGTCAGGCAGTCGATCGGTTTATATATGGAGGGCTTCAAGAGATCTAGGCCGATCTGTATACAGGTGATGTCTGATGCGCTACCACTCGAAGGGGTACCAACAAGGGTTAAAATGGTGGCCAATAGATGTGCTCTTAAGTACCACTTGTATTTCCTATGTGTATGAATCCCTGAACGTGGGTTTATGGGCATAACGACAGATCTATGTAGCTTAAAGACGTTGGAATACGTCTCTACCCTGAAAAAAAAAAAGTTAACCCACAATTTTCTACCGAGGAAGGTGCTCTGGTACCACTTGTAATATTCTAGATATAAAATAGTATACAAAACATAAATAATCAACTATAAATGGCAGATAAACAATGATATAACCAGAACAACACCACAATAATACCAGAATAACACTAGAAAGAGCACTTTGATTACTGAGAGCAATGTTCGCTTGCCTCTTTGAGGGGGAAACCTCCAACAATGCAAAGCTCTATTACAATAATATCCAAGAGAAAACTTCCCATACCCTCTATTCCTATTTATACTAAATCTATCTATCCAAAAGAACAATCTAGAGGAGGATCCTTCTAGAAGCGAAAGCTTCTATTATGTATTCTTACATTTGACTCATTCCTCCTTATTGCTAGGCTATATTAATATTGACCTTTATTACATGGAAATATATTAGTCTACCCACTTTAAGGGTTAGGTAGGTTAGGTCCCTAACAACTTCCAAGAAACCACCCGATTAGCAATTCCAGATGACGAAGAGTCAACTCAACATCAATGAAAAATCGACTGAGAAAGATGTGGAGTTAGTCGATATCATTTTCAATGATTTATTTACAACATCAGATCTACGTGATGCTAGTGGGTGGAGATTCAATATCACATGGTGATATGAAATCATTATCACTTAGTATTTTGTATTTGAAATGCAATATATATGGACTCATCAAAACGCATATGGAGTCCTTGGTATAAAAGAGTTACATGAAGGAAATAGTCGAGACATAGTCTTGTAAAGTTTGTACTCAAGTTGGTCGAAGTATTATTCATCATATTGTAAGTTAGTCGAGTCTAAGTCAAGCTGACTTGACTCATATTTAAGTTAGTCTCTAAAGTGAAAAATAAAAAAAATGAAATATTTTCCAAGTGACTCAAGATTTAATGAAAAATCTAAGTCAAAACTGGAATTTAAATAAGGGGGTTAAATGTGCATCATGTTTGAATGTAGGCGATCCCCTCTGCCATTGTAATGAAATTCGATTTCTATCCGACGAGATCAGTGCTTCACCAACGTCAGTCGATAGCTAGTCGACACCACTTAGTTGATTTTCCAAAATTTCAGTACTGACAAAGCATCTTTTGAGTTATGTCATAAGTCGAGTAGTCAAGTCATGATAATGCAAAGTCTAAATTCATAGTCTATCCTCCTTCATGTAATGTAAAAAGGAAAGACTCCATACAATTTTTATTTTGAATAGCATTAGAGTAGCAGAGAAACACATGGCAATGATTGAAGACATTCGAGAAAGAGACATGAATGAACAGACACACACACGAGAGTTGAAAGGAAAATATGATGATAGAAGAACGATTGGTTGATTGAACCCCATGGTATAAAAGTTGCAGAAAATTTATTTGGTTGTGATCGCAAAAGAAGAGAAGTGGTTGATGGCACAAACCCTCATCGAACCCATATAAGAAATCCTCTAGAAGCGACAGCCTGACAAGAGAGCATGAGCAGTCTAGGTCTGAATTGAGCGAATGAATTGGAAATAGCAGCAGCTTCAGGGGCCTCGAAATAAATCATAGTTGATAGAGGTAAGCAGAGCATGGATATCGAGGAGATGGGACCTGTAATATATAGTCACTTAGATACAATGGAGATTATTCACAGTAAACCTTGTATACATGTATCACCCTATCCAGCCAGCGGTTGTTGCAATTGAGTTACCTATGTAGACCAGTATGCATGGGTGGTACAAAATGAGGATACTTTTGTAGAAATAGATACCTAGGACATTGGTGCACGCTTGCTCGGGACAAACAAGGATTTGAGTGTGGGGGAGATGTTGAGGGGACCTTTCAGGCCCTAATTATCATCATACATATGTATTATTAGACATTATATATTGGCCTAAGTTTAATGTAAACCAAGTAAATGCCATGTGTAATAAAGGATAAAGATTCTTAACCAAGGATTAGTCGGAGTGGGTATAACTTCCCCAACTATCCTTCCTATGTATAAATACTCATTAAGAAGGAATTGAAACTTGGTTGGATATCCCTCCCCACATTTATATCCTTCTTTCTTGGGATTATGTGTGTGTCTTGATGTGCTTAACATGTCTCTCTTGAATGTCTGTCCTAATTCCCAAGACTACAACATAACCTAATATTCATCACCCCCATGTGTCACTTTTAGATTAATTCTTATTATTCTTTTTTTTTTAAATCAATTAATTCAACTTTTTTATTAAAACTAATTAAAGTTAAGATCCCCTCAAAAGTAGGTAAATTTGTAATTAAATTAACCCAAGGTTTAACCTAGGATGGTTTATATGGTTGATTTACGCCCCTGACTAGTGATGATCTATTGGAGAATAGGGCTTCCACACCCCTATGGCATGCCTCTCCAGACTTATTAAGACTTCACACCCTTACCTTATACCTAGGACTTCATGCCCTAGTAGATTTAGGACTTCACATCCTAATCTATTCCATAGATCCAAGACTCCATGTCTTGATCTTTCAAATATTTAGGCCTCCATTCCGTAATATTTTTCTCATAGATATAATAATCCACATCTTGGTCTTCCATGGATTTAGGACTCATTCCGTAAATTCCATGGATTCTCATCTATTCTTCTTGAAACTCCACATTTCCCTCAAGGTACTGGTTGTGAGCTCATACCCATTCAATGATTTTGTTGGCAAGGTCTTGTTTCTCCATACCTGGACACATTATAACTACATAAATTAAGATCGTCAATTTAAATTCATAATGAATTAACTTAATCACATTTTACCCAAATGTGTACATGACTCATGACTTCCACAATCATTTCTGATCTGAGCATCCATGTCAGCAAGTAACCAAGTTCCTTGCCATATCTTATTCCTTACAAGGTTGAGCACACATAATCATGACAATCATGTTTCATCATCTGGATCATAATTAACTATCTGTTCCAGACAACAATGATCAAGATCACAATCAACTATCTATTCCACACAACAATGATCAAGATCATACTCAAACATATAAGCATACATAAGAAGAGATCCAAACATATATATATATATATATATATATATATATATATATATATATATATATAT
>JASDQU010509020.1:47638-67144 GCA_032191745.1 Picea mariana | reverse complement strand
TGAGCATGTTCATTTGAAATGAAATGGAAGAGAGCTAAGATATGAAAGTGAACAACTACAATATCTGAACATTTCCTGATTGCTTGACAATTTGATCATTTTTCCAAGTATTTTAGCTAGAAGAATCTGATGCCTTCTGCTAATTGGTGAACATGTAGTATCACCATTCTACTATCAGTGTATCACTGAAAGTGATCTCTGAATCTATGTTTTGGTATGACCACTAACCAATTGATACCATGTATCTGATGGTTTTTGGATAACCACTAACCAATCTTGACACTTTTAGGTGTCCAACAACATCCCAATGTATCATGTGTATGATTCAATTTCAAGTCATTGAACCATAATCCTGTCAAAGTCTGTCATCTACAGACCGCAGTTGCCCATTTGGCAAATTTCATGCCTATCTGGCATACTTGATGTTTGTTGTTGTCGAAACTTTCTGTCTGACAACCATCTTCAATTCCATAATCAATTCCCCCCTTTGTCAACTGAAAGGAGAGACCACAAGTGGTTTCATGAACCATCTTCACTGGAATTTTGAACTCCCCCCCCTTAAGGTGCATGAGAGTTACATCTTTGTACTCCCCTTTTCTAGGCTCAAGAGAGTACCATACTTGTTCCATTTGAGTAAAACACAAAGTGGGCATGCAGAAAAAAAACCACATGTTATCTCATCCCGTGAGGGCCATGCTCGAAAGCTACGCCATAAGGGGACCACTTATGTGAGGTAAAAAAATGTTATGTGCTACAAGATTGATCTTTACTTGAGATTGAATTCTACGGTAAGACTTATATAATCACTTGGTTGTTGATGACCATTTCCAAGGATCAATCCACTCATAGTGAATCTTCAATCTTGCAGGTTTCTTCAGTGTTGAACATCTATCTGAAGAATGGTTATGCTTGCCACAATGCTGGAAAGGACGGAGATCAAAACACTGATTCTCCTTGTGACCAACTTGATTACAATGTTGGCACTTATCATTCTGATTTTGAACTTGAACAGGTGAAATTGAGGCTTCTTGAAGGAATCCAACACTTTGGAACTTGATTGGTCTGGAATAATCAGGAATATGAAAGGTAACTTCCTTGTCATATCCAAGTCCTGTTCTATTCTTGTTGTAGATGATTTCTTCCCAAGGTCTGATGATGGGCTTGGAAAGAGTATTTTGAACCTATTTCTTTGAAATCCATGGAAGTGGGTTTACTTCATGTTGATGCATCATTGAAAGGTTTTCTTCATTAACCTCAAAAGAAAACTCTTGAACTGTAGGTTCATGAATAGATTCAACTTTGTATGAAACTGATTCTGAAGCTGTATCACTGTGTTGTTCCTTCACTGACCGTTGATCAAAAGAATCATCATCATCATCATCATCAAAATCATCATTATCATCATAGAGAGGGTTGTGTTGAACAAAAACTGGTTCAGAACACTTCACTGGTTGTTGATTTTTGAGATCTATCAACTCATCATTCAATAGCTGGGATAGAGATTGAAGAAGTCTAACTTTAGCTTGCGTCACTTGCAAACAAGTTAGAACTAATTGAAGAGTTGCTTTGTTCAATGTCACTGTGTTGTCTTTAGTGGTGTTTATTAGAGTGTTCAGTAACTCTAATAATTCAAGACTTCAAGCCATTTTAAAACACTAAAAAAAGTCTCCTTGTGTTGGTATATCCTTAGTACAATTTTGACTCGACAGAAGAAGGATTTTTTGCAACTCGCTCACTTGAATTTGAACTTCATGCTTGCTTTCTATTCACACTCACTTGAATTTGAACTCACTCGCTTGAACTCTTCTTTAAACTTTCATGATCGCTTGAAATTGCTTCAGTCGAACTGGCTCGCTTGAAATCTTCAACAAGTTGAGGATGTCGGTTACCACTGAAAATGCATCCAAACGTGTGATGTTTACAATGATTTGAGTTAAACTACTCAACCTTGTTAATTGCGACTCAAAATAATAATGACTCTTTGGTGTCGGGCTCAGCCGAGAATGCACCTGAAAATTATACTGCAATTCAACTTGATTTTGATTTCACACTTACAAAGAAAACTATTGCAAGTACATTACTTGTATTTGATGTTGAAGTTGAAGTGATCTTCAAAGTTGATGATGTTTTCGACTCCAAGTCACGTCCAATTATCCTTCCATTACAAGCTTGATTTGTGCATTGCTGATATGATTGCTAATTTAATATCTTCGTTGCTTCTTGATTACTTGTGCTCCATTGTACTTGAATTTCATTAACTGAGTGCTTGAATTTCCTTAACTTCGTGTGTGTTGTATTAAATGATCAATAATTATGTCAAGACTAGACATAAGTCACCACATAAATCACTCATAAGAAAACCACCATCACACAAGCACAAGGTGTACCTAAGATCCCCTTATTCAATTTCGGGCGGATCTAGGACACAATCACCACAAAAAATAATGATTTTATTAATAAAAATGTTGCATGAAGCTTTCAACTAAGCTTCATTTCTCCTTATTCTACAAAATTCTCCATCCCAGAAGTGAAAACAAATTTTACAATTACCATTCTCTCTCCAAATGTACCAACTCTTCCAAATCCCAAAGAATTTAAAATTGAGAGACCAAATCTTTGAATGCAAAATTAAACTAACATCAAATCTTCCTCTTTCACAAATTTTAGAAGATTAAGATGTCACTTTTTATTATGACTCCCAAAAAGAATATTTTAATAAAATATTCTTCATATACTACTCCAATCACTCTAATAGCTTTCAGTAGATTCTTTGATTTTCTCTTTTCCATTAATTTACATTTTAAAAACTCCTCTGAATTTAACACTCTGGTTGCTAAATCTCGATTCTATGATCATATCTGAATACTTCAATGCCAAATTTATTTTGGAACGCTGAAATGCCATACCTGTGTGTACGACGAATTGATGCGACCATGAATAAACAAATAAGAAGTTCACTTTCCACAATTGCCGCAAATTTTACAGTCGATACCAAAACCGGGAACTCATAGCTTTGCAAAGCATGCCTTCAATGCTGAGATCGAAGGMATATTTTGAAAAACATCACCACCATCTTTTTTTRCAAAATTCGTGTAAAGCAAGCTTGGCATAATCTCAACAATCTTTTCCCGTATTTTCAACGAGTCAATACACGTAGCTGACAACTGTTCTCTGGGAGCTCCACACTTCCACACACACATGCATCAACCGTCTTGTTTATGGATATGGTGAATCTGCTTTGAACTTTAAACCATCAGCCATTCTGATGCCACCTACCTCAGGTGAAGATTTTGAGCATATGAACAAAACGTGGAGCAAATCATTTTAGACAATAGATGAGGAGATCATTGAGTAGATTATGGAGATTCGATGAGAAAATCAACATTCTATAAGAAAATCGTTGTGCATGTCATTGAGTTTTATATTGGGTTTGTTTTCTGCAACGATTTAAGACAAG
Organism: Picea mariana; assembly: GCA_032191745.1. Lineage (NCBI taxonomy): Eukaryota > Viridiplantae > Streptophyta > Pinopsida > Pinales > Pinaceae > Picea > Picea mariana. The sequence continues at coordinate 63,687 of JASDQU010509020.1, read as the reverse complement.
CCATATTAAACCTGCCTAAAATGCAATGGGTTACTAGGATTCTGATCTGAGACAGAATCGTGGACCGATCTCCTGCTTCAATATGCAGAGACAACACTGAAAAAACCCTTTGTTATAGTCGATTTATTTGCAAGCAGAGGAACAACCCACATCATGGTCTTCACTATAATACATTTGATGATGGTGAATTGGTGTTGGGATCCTGCCGTCCACACCAATTTAATGTAGCGCAGGTACCCAATATCAACACTCAGATCTACCACATAGATCTATCACTCATGATTTATTTCAACACTGCATGACATTGATCTCCAGATTTCAACCAACAGACTGTCTTCCCAAACCCGCGATTGTCTTCTTTCTGTCTATAAAATTCGGGGTATGATTTTCATCAGAGGGATTGCAAGAATAATAACTGGGACTAGCGGCGGGGGATCGTATATGGCTCAATTTCTCCGAAACAGAGCGGGTGCCAGCTGCAATTTGATCTAGATGTGGTTGGGCCGATTAAAAAAAACAAAAAGAAATGTGCCCAATTGCAGATATCATATGCAGAATACCATCAAATCCTCCAAACACTCATGGATCACTACGATGGTGTTATTATCTACCACAAATATGTGATAAACTACATCTAAGCCATATCTATGCGTGTTTATAAATCAAGAAAATTGTTGTGATACCTGGGATAAAATAAAGACAACATTTACTTCATCACCTTCATTGATCACGGCAGTTCACGGTGGCAACAACAATTGTTTTCTGCTTTAGCATGGGCAACTTCTTCTTGCAGATTGCGTGCTTCTCTTTGATGGTGACTTCTCCTTCCCTCACAAGCATTGACTTCTTTTACCCTCGACCCTGATGACTGCTCCAACGCAAATCCACAGCAATGGACTCCTTCCGATTGGCTTCACTGGTAGCGATCTATGACAATTTGACTGGTGTGCGTGGACATAACTCTTCACCAGCTTCACATGGCAGCGTTAAATGTTCAATGCAATGGTTCCTTAAGCAGCAAACTGATACGATGGATCTCCTTCAAGGAAACTACCACTCAGAACAGCAACAGGGGTTGTCTCGATGGGGAGAATCGTGCAGACAACACATATCTCCTTCAACCAGCAATGATTTCTTCAACTAGTCCTTAATCGATTCCCCTCATCTCACCGCTAACARCATTTCAATAGCTCTCTCTCAAATGTGCAGGTCACATCTGCTATTTGATAATACGGTACCCTTCTCTCTCACAACGATTTGCATAGCAGATCCATTAGCTGCAAGCAACGGTAGATGTGCACAGGCGTCTCAAACAAAACACATAGATCTCCTTCAACCAGCAATGATTTCTTCAACCAGTCCTTAACCGATCCCCCTCATCTCACCGCTAACAACATTTCAATAGCTCTCTCTCAAATGTGCAGGTCACATCTGCTATTTGATAATACGGTACCCTTCTCTCTCACAAAAATTTTCACAGCAGATCCATTAGCTGCAAGCAATGGCAGATGTGCATAGACGTCTCAAACAAAACACATAGAAAACACTTAAAAAACAAGCACTTCACTCTCACACCTATGTATAGAGAATCGGCTATCTAAGCTCTCACATCTTCCTGGCCTTCCCGTGAGGAAATCAGGCCAGCACTACGAGCTCTGATACCAATTGAAGAAATTAAACACAATAAATTAAAGACAAGAACAGCAACATGGCGGAAAAGGCATAATAGCCAACACATCCTTATTCACTCCAATGTTACATATTTATAGTACAATGGGTGATGCCACCTCATAGAGAGATTTTCTCTAGATCCTAAAATCATGCATGATGACTAGGCTAGGCAATCTTAACTAACTCATTAGTCATCACTTGAGGATATATTACTAATATCCTAAATGAATAATACAAATATAGGTGACAATTTAGACTTAGTGATTGGTAAAGGTAAGCCATAGGCTAACAGGAAAAATTTTGAACAGAGAAATAACCTTCTAATAGATTTAACCATTTTTCTAGGGCATCCACATCTATCTGACATTCAAATATGGGAATATCAAAATTATCTTGTAGCTTGAAGGGAGAGGTTCCTCCAAAATGGTCGCTTGATGAAGATGTGCCTGTTTCTATCGACAGTTGTTGAAGGATGTGTGTGAAATTATCCTTGATTTAGTCCCTTTGTCGTGTGAGAGCTTGCTCAAGCAATAGGTGAATAGAATCTTTTGCTCCACCGTTTTTATTTTCTGCCACCGTCGAGGGTTTCTTGGGCATGTGAGAGTGATTTTCCTCAAGAGAGACAAACTCGAGACCCAATTGGCTATACTCGGATCTCGTGAGGGACATGCACTAAAAAATGATCAAGAGAATCCTGCTCTGATACCAGTGATCTAGATTATTTTTGGAAAGAAATGAAAGCAAAGATATTGCAATGAAATACTCATGAAAATTGCCAGAAATAGAAAAATACAACAATACTTGATTTCTATTAATGAAATAATTGTAAAGATTCTACAAATATAGAGTGCAAGACTCACTAGAATGGTGGTAGCTTTATCTCCGAGACGCAATGTGACAACTTCATTCATTCACAAGAAGATCATTACAATGAAGCTTTGAAGGCATTTTTATGACAAACATGAATGCCAAAACCCTAGACATCTAAAAACCTAATCCTAGGAGATGAAACACCAAAATTCACGTGGGCCCTGTTTGGGTAAGTTAGTCCATTAACTTCCTGGGGTCGTAATGTTTTCATACGATCTCTGTTTTAGGCGCATGATAGCCTGTTGGAAAGGTATTTTCGAGAACTACACATTACTCTATCTACATTTTGACTGTGGCAAGACAAAAAAACACTATTTAGTGCCCCAAAACGTCCCTAGAAGTACAACAAGATGTGTTGACTTGAAAACATACAAAATAAGCCAGATGGATTAGGTGGGAGGCCACCGGTATCCACTTGGAAGATGTGTAGGGCTTCAGAAAACCCCATAAGTGTAAAACCCACAATTACAAAGAAGTACATAAAAATGTGTTGCACTAAAAAATGAAAAGAGGAGCCTATTGGAATAGGTGGGTGGCCACCAATATCCACCTAGATCAATCCTCCTCCCTTAGGATGCAATTGTATCCATTGTGTTGAGTGCCCAAGGAAAGGGGAAAACAATTTTTGAATCTGATGCTTGGTGAGTCGTGTTCCTTGTTGGAGAAGTTGTGCTTCTTGGATTTTCTAAGATTGCCACCAACCTATTGCTGGAGGGGTTGAATCTATTCCACCAACTTGTTGTCTTTGGTTTGGATGGGGCATTGTGTAGGCACCGTTACAGGTGATGAAACAATATCTTTTGTCTCTTCAACATTCTTTTTTTGCTGGATAGAAGGTGTTGAGGCTGCAGTGTTTGTAGTGGTCTTCTGTGCATCCTTTTAATAGACTTTGAAGATGATGAATTTTGCAGTATGAGAGATTACCTTGCGGTGTTTTTTTGGTGGAGTAGTAGTCAGAATTACCTCTGTTATCTTGTAGAGCTCACCTCCCAGAGGAATAATGACACTACAGGGTCTAGAATCATAGACAAAATGATGTCTCCTCATATATGGTTATCCCAAAACAACATCATAGACATAAAGAGGGGAAATATCACACACTACCTCATCCTTGAAGGGATGGATTCCATAGGACATATGACACTACTATCTGATGCGAAGATCCCATCCCTGGTAAAGCCAACCAATGTTGTATGGATGCGGGTGTAGTGTTGTCGACAACCCCAACTATTTGATGACCTTAGCTAAGATGAGGTTCTCATATMTTTCGTTATCAACAATGAAATGAAATGGGGTTCCCTTCACCGACATCTGTGAATGGAAGAGGTGCCCCCCCTCTTCAACATCTACTGGTTATTTTAGTTGAATTGTTGTGGTCACGATAATAGTAGTGGGGTCTGCGTCGATGATCTGTCTGTTTTCAATATTTTTTGGATTGGATTCCAAATCAGGGTTTGGCTCTGTGTCGTTAAACTCAACCACCAATGATTGTTTCAAGCACCATTAATCGGTGTATTTCCAGGGGATTTTGTGGAAGTCACACCACTTCCTAGTTTCATTCTTTGTCTTTACTTTACCCTTTTTGTCCCATGTCTTGGACTAGTTATCCAGAGGTTTTTGGTTAGGGAAGTCTTTACCATGATTTGGTTGTTTCATATTTGCAGACCTAATTCCCATTTGTTCTTGTGCCTAAATTTCTGCTCAATTTTGAGAGCATATCGATAGGAATCTCCCAATGATGAGATGTTTAGGAAATCCATTTAAGTTTGGATGTACCTATGGAGAGCCCCACGGTATTTCAGAACCAGATGTTTCTTAGAGTCTTTGATAACCATATTGGCATGAAAGATATATAAAGTAGAACTGGGGTCTGCGTCGATGATTTGTCTATTTTCAATATTTTCTAGATCAGATTCCAAATCAAGGTTCGGCTCCGTGTCTTTGACCTCGACCACCATTGACTGCTTCAAGCGAGATTCATCGGTCTTGTGCCAGGGGATTTTGTGTAAGTCACACCACTTCCCAGTGTCATTCTTCGTCTTTACGTTACACTTTTTGTCCTGTGTCTTGGACTCGTTTTCTAGAGGGTGTTGGTTGGGTCATCTTTGACGTTCTTTTTTTGTTATTGATTTGTAGATCCGAATTCCCATTTGTTCTGGTGCCTAAATTTCTGCTCGATTTTGACAGCATATCATTAGGCAGCTCCCAATGATGAGATGTTTATGAAATCCATTTCGGTTTGGATATACCTATGGTGATCACCACGGTATTTCAAAACCATATGTCACTTAGAGTCTTTAATACCCATATTGGTGCATAAGGTATGGAAATTTTTTGTCAACTCTGATACTGTTTGGCTCTTCTCTTGTTGCAGTGTGGTCCATCTCATGTACTGGTTTTCATAGTTATCAACAGGTTAGTACTATTCTTTGATCGCATCCACAAAAAAATCCCAAGTGGGATTGACCCCATATATTCTAGATTCCTCTATGGAACTTTTCTCCGAGTAAGTTTCCCACCAATGTTTGACAAGGGGGAGAGTCTTGAGGAGTGCGAAGGTGATATTTTCCCTGTCGAAAAAATTCTGAATAGAGAAATAACCTTTTAATAGGTTAAACCATTTTTCTAGGGCATCTACATCTATTTGACCTTGAAATATGGGAATATCAAAATTAACTTGTACCTTGAAGGGAGAGGTTCCTTGAAAATGGTCGCTTGATGAAGATGCACGTGTTGCTATCGTTAGGCATTGAAGGATGTGTATGAAATTCTCCATCATTTCCTCTCTCTGTCATGCAAGATCTTGCTCAAGCAACATGTTAATAGAATCTTCTGCTCCACCATTTTTATTTTGTGCCACCATTGAGGGTTTCTTCAGTGTGTGAGAGTGATTGCATCAAGAGAGACAAACTCGAGACCCAACTAGCTATACTCGGACATCGTCGGGGACATGCGCTAAAAAATGATTAAGAGCAGTCTACTCTGATACCACTGATCCAAATTATTTTTGGAACGAAATGAAAGAAGAGATATGACAACGAAATACTCATGAAAATTGCCAGAAACAAAGAAATACATCAATACTTGATTTATATTAATGAAAGAATTGTAAAGAGACTGTAAAAATACAGAGTGCAAGACTCGCTAGAATGGTGGTAGTTTTATCTCTGAGAATAGATGTGACAGTTGTGCTCATTCACAAGAATATCATTATAATGAGGCTCTGAAGGTATTTTTATGATAAAAATGAATGCCAAAACCCTAGACATCCAAAAACCTAACCCTATGAGATGAAACACCAAAATTCATGGGGGCCCCGTTTGGGTAAGTTCCTCCATTAACTTCCCGGGGTCGTAACTTTTGCATACAATGTTCGTTTTAGGCGCATGATAGCCCGTTGGAAAGGTATTTTCGAGAAATACACATTACGTTGTAAAACTATGACTCTGTCTATAGGTTGTCTGTGGTGATCCAAAAAAACATTGTTTATTTCCCCAAAATGGACCTAGAAGTACAACAAGATGTGCTGACATGAAAACATACAAAATATGCCAGAAGATGTGTAGGGCTTTAGATAACCCCAGAAGTGGAGAACCCACAATTATGAAGAAGTATAGAAGAATGTGCTGCACTAAAAATTGAAAAGAGGAGCTAGTTGGAACAAGTGGGTGTCTACCAATATCGACCTGGATCAATCCTCCTCTGTTAGGAAGAAATGGTATCCATTGCGTTGAGTTCCCAGAGAAGAGGGAAAAGCAGTTTCTGAATTTGACACTTGGTGAGCTATGTTCCTTGTCAGAGAAGTTGTGCTTCTTAGCTTGTGGAAGACTGTCACCAACTAGTTCTTGGAGGGGTTGAATATGTTCCATGAAACTTTTGTCTCTGGGTTGGATGCGACATTGTGTAGGCACCATTTTAGGTGAAGAAACAATATCTTCTATCTCTTCTACAATTTATTTTTGCTAGATAGAAGGTGTTGAGGCTGCAGTGGTTGTAGTGGTCTTTTGTGCATCCTTTGAACATAATATGAAGAGGATGAATTTTGCAGTATGAGAGATTACCTTGCGATGTTGTTTTGGTGGAGCAGTGGTTAGAACTACCTCTAGTATCCTGTAGAGATGACCTCCTAGAGTAATAATGACACTACAAGGTCTATAATAATAGATGACATGACATTTCCACATATATGGTTGGCCAAAAACAAAATCAAAGACATCAAGAGGGGAAATATCACACACTACCTCATCTTTAAAGGGATGGATTCCATATGATAGGCAACGATTCTAGCTGACATGGAGATCTCGTCCCTGGTGAAGCCATCCGATGTTGTATGGATGCAGGTGTGGTGTTGTCGACAACCCCAACTATTTGACGACCTTAGCTAAGATGAGGTTATTTTGGTTTCCGTTATAAAAATGAAATGAAATGGGGTCCCCTTCACCCACATATATGAATGGAAGAGGAGCTCCCCCTCTTCAGGATCTACTGTTTCTTCTAGATGAATTGTTGTGGTCACGACAGTAGCAGTGGGGTCTACATTGATGATCTGTCTGTTTTTAATATTTTTTGGATCAGATTCTAAATCAAGGTTCGGATTCATGTATTTGACCTTTTCACCGAGTCAAGTTTAACCTAACATTGTCAACATCGGAAGTGATAATTTTAGGCGTGCGATAGCCTGTTGGAAAGGTATTTTCAAAAACTACACATTATGCCATCAAACTTTGACTCTGTATATAGTTTATCTATGGCGATCCAAAACAAACACTATTTAGTTCCCCAAAATGGCCCCGGAAGTAAATCAATATGTGTTGACATGAAAACATAAAAAATAAGCCACTTGGATTAGGTGGGAGGCCATATGTATCCACCTAGAAGATGTGTAGGGCTTCATACAACCCTAGAAGTGTAGAACCCACAATTACAAAGAAGTACAAAAGAACATGTTTCACTAAAAAATGAAAAGAGGAGCCAGTTGGAACAAGTGAGTGGCCACCAATATCCACCTAGATCAATCATCCCCCCTTAGGAAGTAATGGTGTCCATTGCATTGAGTGCCAAAGGAAGAGGGAAAATAAGTTTCTGAATATGACGCTTGGTGAGATGTGTGCCTTGTTGGAGAAGTTTTTCTTCTTGGCTTGTGGAAGACTATCACCAACCTGTTGCTGGAGGGGTTGAATTTGTTCTACCAACTTGTTGTCTCTGGGTTGGATGGGGCATTGTGTAGGCACCATTGTAGGTGAAGAAACAATATCTTCTGTCTCTTTGACAATATGTTTTGACTGGATAGAAGGTGTTGAGGATGCATTGGTTGTAGTGGTCTTTTGTTCATCCTTTGAACATAATGTGAAGAGGATGAATTTTGTAGTAAGAGAGATTACCTTGCGGTGTTGTTTTGGTGGAGTAGTAGTTGGAACTACCTCTAGTATCCTATAGAGATGACCTCCCAGTGTAATAATGACACTACGGGGTCTAGTCTCATAGACAACATGACGTTTTCACATATATGGTTGGCCCAAAACAACATCACAGACATAAAGAGGGGAAAGATCACACACTACCTCATACTTGAAGGGATGGATGACATAAGACATGCAACACTGTTGGCTGACGCAAATATCTTGTCCCTGGTGAAGCCAACTGATGTTGTATGGGTGTGGGTGTGGTGTTGTCGACAACCCCAATTTTTTGACGACATTAGCTGAGATGAGGTTCTTCTGGCAGCCATTATAAACAATGAAATGCAATAGGGTCCCCTTCACCCACATCTAGAAATGGAAGAGGCACTCCCCCTCTTCAGGATCTACTGGTTCTTTTAGTTGAATTGTTGTGGCTGTGACAATAACAATAGGGTCTACATCGATGATCTATCTTTTTTTAATATTTTCTAGATCGGATTCTAAATCAGGGTTCCTCTCCATGTCTTTGACCTCGACCACCAATGACTATTTTGAGAGACATTCATCTGTGTTGTGCCAGAGGATTTTGTGGAAGTCACACCCCTTCCTAGTGTCATTCTTTGTCTTTAATTTACCCCTTTTTTCATGTGTATTGGACTGGTTGTCTAGAGGTTGTTGGTTAGGGCCATCTTTACCATGCTTTGGTTATTGTAGATTTACATACCTGAATTCCCATTTGTTCTGGTGCCTAAATTTTTGCTCAATTTTGACAGCAAATCGATAGGCATCTCCCAATGACGATATGTTTAGGAAATCCATTTTGGTTTGGATGTACCTATGTAGAGCCGCATGGTATTTCAGAACCATATGTCGCTCAGAGTCTTTGATACCCAACTTGGTGCACAAGGTATGGAAAGTATTTGTGAAATCTGGTATTTTTTGGCTCTTCTCTTTCCATAGTGTGGTCCATCTCATGTACTGGTATTCATAGTTATCAATAGAGTAGTATTGTTCTTTGACCACATCCACAAAAAAATCTCAAGTGGGCTTGACCCCATATATTCCAGATTCCTATGTGGAACTTTTCGCCCAGTAAGTTTCCCACCAATGTTTGACAATGGGGAAATCCTTGAGGAGTGTGAAAGTGATATTTTCCCTATCAGAAAATTTTTGAAAAAAGAAATAACCTTCTAATAGATTTGACCATTTTTCTAGGGAATCCGCATCTATATTACCTTCAAATATGATAATATCAAAATTAACTTGTACCTTGAAGGGAGAGGTTCCTCCAAAATGGTCACTTGATGAAAATATGTTTGCTACTATCAACAGGCGTTGAAGGATGTGTGTGAAATTCTCCATCATTTTGTCCCTTTGTCGCGTGAGATCTTTCTCAAGCAACAGGTTAATAGAATATTTTGCTCTGTCATTTTTATTTATAGCCACCATCGAGGGTTTCTTGGGCGTGCAAGAGTGATTGTCCTCAAGAGAGACAAACTTGAGACCCAACTGGATATACTTGGACCTCATCAGGGACATGTGCTAAAATACGATCAAGAGCGGCCTGCTCTGATACTAGTGATTCAGATTATTTTTGGAATGAAATGAAAGTAGAGATATTACAATGAAATACTCATGAATATTCCTAGAAACAAAGAAATACAACAATACTTGATTTCTATTAATGAAAGAATTGTAAAGAGACTGTAAAAATGCAGAGTGCAAGACTCGCTAGAATGGTGGCATCTTTATCTCTGAGAAGAGATGTGACGACTACACTCATTCGCAAGAAGATCATTACAATTAGGCTCTGAAGTCCTTTCTAAGATAAATATGAATTCCAAAATCCTAGACATCCAAAAAAATAACCCTAGGAGATAAAACACCAAAATTCATGTGGGCCTTGTTTGGGTAAGTTACTCCATTAACTTCCCGGGGTCGTAACTTTTGCATACAATCTTCGTTTTAGGCACGTGATAGCCCGTTGGAAAGTTATTTTCGGGAACTATGCATTATGCCTTCAAACTCCAACTAAGTTTAAATTTTGACTGTGACGAGACAAAAAAACATTGTTTAGTGCCCCAAAACGGCCTTGGAAGTACAAGAAGATGTGCTAACACGAAAACATACAAAATAAGCTATTTGGATTAGGTAGGCAGCCACTGGTATCCACCTAGAAGATGTGTAGGGCTTCAAACAACCCTGGAAGTGTATAACCCACAATTACAAATAAGTACAGGAGAATGTGTTGCACTAAAAACTGAAAAGAGGAGCCAGTTGGAATAGGTGGGTGGCCACCAATATCCACCTGGATCAAACCTCCTCCCTTTGGAAGTAATGGTCTCCATTACATTGAGCTCCTAGGGAACAGGGAAAAGCAGTTTCTGAATCTGATGCTTGGTGAGTTGTGTGCCTTGTTGGAGAAGTTCTGCTTCTTGGCTTGTGGAAGACTATCACCAACTTGTTGTTGGAGGGGTTGAATATGTTCCACCAACTTGTTTTCTTTGCATTGGATGGGGAATTGTGTAGGAACCATTGTAGGTGAAGAAACAATATCTTCTGTCTCTTCGATAATCTATTTTTGTTGAATAGAAGGTGTTGAGGCTGTAGTGTTTTTCGTTGTATTTTGTGCATCCTTTGAATAGACTATGAAGAGGATGAATTTTGCAGTATCATATATTACCTTGCGGTACTTTTTTGGTGGAGAAATAGTCGGAACTACCTCTGGTATCCTATAGAGCTGACCTCCCAGAGTAATAATGACACTATGAGGTCTAGAATCAGACATCATCAGATATATCAAGAGGGGAAATATCACATAGTACCTCATCCGTGAAGGGATGAATGCCATAGGACAGGAAACACTGTTGGCTAACAGGAAGATATCGTCCTTGGTGAAGCCACCCGATCTTGTATGGCTACGGGTGTGGTTTTTTTGACAACCCCAACTATTTGAGGACCTTAATTGATATGACATTCTTCTGGCTACAATTATCAACAATGAAATGCAGTGGAGTCCCCTTCACCCACATATGTGAATGGAAGAGACACTCCCCCTCTTTAGGATCTACTGGTTCTTCTAGTTGAATTGTTGTGGTCGAGAAACTAACAATGGGGTCTACGTCGATGATCTATCTATTTTCAATATTTTCTGGATTGAATTCTGAATTAGGGTTCAACTTCGTGTCTTTGACCTCAGCCACCAATGAATGTTTCAGATGACATTCATCGGTGTCGTGCCAGGGGATTTTGTGGAAGTCACAACACTTCCCAGTGTCATTCTTCATCTTTACTTTACCCTTTTTGTCTTGTGACTTGGACTGGTTGTTTAGATTTTGTTGGTTAGGGTCGTATTTACTGTGCTTTGGTTGTTGCATATTTGTAGACCCAAATTCCCAATTGTTCTAGTGCCTAAATTTATGATCCATTTTGATAGCATAACGATAGGAATCTCTCAATCATGAGATGGTTCAGAAATCTATTTCGTTTTGGATGTACCTATACAGAGCCCCATGATATTTTAGAACCATATGCCACTTAGAGTCTTTGATACCTAGCTTGGTAAGAAAGGTATGGAAATTTTTTGTGAACTCCGGTACTATTTGTATCAGAGCCTTGGTTCAAATCTGGAAGCGAGGGCCTAAATAAGAGGTTAGTTAGTAAATCCCACGCTTAACCTGCACATTAAACATAGAAAATTTAATAAAAATAAAAATAAAAGAGAGTATAAAAGTTGGTATCAAAAAAAAAAAAGAGTTCAAATATATGCCAAAAACATCTAACTAACGTTACATATGTTCAACTCTGTGTCTGTTCCAATATCAGCGAGTACCAGAGAAAACTACGCTCTCCACCTCAAGGGTGATTGTCTTTCCAGTCAATGTCTTTACAAATATTTGCATATTGAAAGGCAATCAACACAATACAAAACCTGCACAACCAAGAAAGAGGTCAAACTGCACAGTAATACTCCAGAATAGCCATGCCTTCCCATTCGTCCTCCAATGTACATTTTCAGATCTGTACTGCTGGAAAGAATCTCTTAAAATGCACATGCATTTTGAGGAGTAATAGAGTATATTTTACTTGAGTCTGATTCTAACCATCTCTTATCTTTCTTGTTTACTCAAAAAATTAACATAATATTAGAGCCATAATGATAGTTGGTACATACGAATGAAAAGATCCAGTGTCCCTAATTAATTCAATTTTGTTCGTGAGCATGAAAACAGAGGTTCTCAGAAAAGAGAGAAGCGTATGAAAGTTGGAAGAGGATACACTGAAGAGAACACAGTGCAACCTGTAGCCATCCAAAACCAATGAGACAAATTTCAAACTAAAGAAAGCGTCATACAAAGGCATACCAAATTCCCAAAAAAAAAAAAAATTTTTTGGAAAACTAAAAGGGCCTATAATATTATTCTTTATTTCTTAAAGTTAAGGGTAGGGAATAATGAGGGAAAGAAAGAAGTATTATCTAAATTTGTTTGAAGATATATATAAGAATGCCATTTCCAGTAAGAAAAAGAATATTGTTCTTTGGAAGATCTTAGTGAGATAAAAAAAAAAAAAAATTGTTCATTGGGAGATCATAATACATCAGTCCACTGCTAAAAGTATTTGCAGAAGACATTGTCTGCCCACTATTACAGAGAATAGAGTAGTGACCCCAAAAGAGAGGAAATCGATCCCTCAAATTGATTTGAAGTAATTATATGATTTGAAATAGTTGCATCAAGAGGAAGACACTCTAGGTTCTACCATCATATTTGTGACAGAAGATGCGTGAGGAAGTGTAGAACATAAGTGCAGACAGAGCCATCAAGAAGGAGATGCTCAAGGTTCTACAATAATACCTGTGACAGAAGATACAAGACCAGCAAAATTGTTGATGTGGATGATAAGGTGTTAAAACAGTACTCTATGAGTGAACATGATGTAGAAGCATCTGAAATTAGCCTGCATAAAAGCTCTAGTGTTGAAACAACACTATCCAGAAGCAGAGATTCTGATACCAGTAGTCAGAAAAGTGTCAGAGATGGAATACCCACAAGCAGAGACTCRAAAATCAGCCAWAAAMGTTTTAGAGATGAGAAGCYGAAACACATAGAATCTAAAACYARCATCCAGAGTTATAAAATTGAAATACCAATGCCCATTAAAGATGGTGAAACCAGMARACADAAGAGTTCAGGTAGAGGTGTAAAAACCATCCACAGAAGCTCTGAAAACTGGCAGAAAAATAGAGGTAAAYATGAATTATCGATTCKCAKATTCGCAKAAATGATCCGGGGAAAGTTTAAAGATGAAACTCCGYAGAGAAACTTTGAAATCAGYCAGGCATGTTATAGAGATAAAAAAWAAWWWATCYTTGAAATCAGACAACAATGTAGAGATGAAACAATATCCACCTATGACAATTCTCCATTCACGAGMAATGAATTTGAGGATCTTCGGGATAAACCGATCATCTTGGAGCCATTTTATGAGAGTGAAGATTACGCATACGAGCATACACAACGAAAATCGAAGAAATAAAACCTCCATTTGTTAAACAAAATAAAAAACTGAACCAAAACACACAGACGAAAAAGATACAGATGATTTGGACCTGGGATCTATACGAGGAAGGCCAAACACTAGAATTGATAGATCCTAACATAGAATCAACATGTTCCAAAGAAGAAGTCCTCCGAGTGATTGAAGTAGCCCTTCTTTGCACTCAAGTTGTGCCTACAATGCGTCCATCGATGTCTCGAGTGGTAGCAATGTTGACTGGTAAGGTACAGGTCATTCCTTCTGCTTCTCGCCCACGCTACATTAAAGATTGGCAATATAACATTGCCATTGCAGGAGCTACCGGCACTGGTAGTACACCTGTCATAGCAACAACACCAAACTCTAGTGCCAGGCACAAGTGTGCAGCCGACACACCAAAGCACCGTTCAATACACCAACAACAAACCCACAGCTGTCGAAGCCAAGCACCTACACCAACGCATGACACAAAGACCAACAACAAATGCCAAGCCGTGAAGGGGGAGAACCCTACACGCACCTGTCCACGCACCTGTTCACACACCTACAACAAACACGCAAGCGCACAAACCAACAGCCAACACACAGGCGCACGATCTAACAGCAAACAACAATAGAGCCCAGCGCCCAAGTCAAGAACAAAGAAGCCCATAGTAAAAGAATCGTGTGGATGGAAAACCAGCAAACCAACAATGGGCACCTCATTCAGTTAAATAAGAAGGCATTTAATTTTAGCTGGCACATGGAAAATCTGCAGCAGATACTCCACTTTACAACCAGAGAAAGACTGCTAAAGCACCCACTGTATAGAATACACACCATGCAGACAAGGGTATATGAAATAATATGCAGACTCAGAAAAAAATGGCAGCAACGACAGACATTTCACATATCTTCGTTACAATAAATGCAAACAGTGTGCAATATTAATAGCAGCAGCATACTAGATGTGTTTCATAATTCATTTGACCAGTGCACACACAATTCGCAGCAGAAATACTCTGCGCAACAACATTTATTCAACAACATTGATCACAAGAAGATTTTATGGGAGATACATAAGCCCAAAAGAGAGACAGGATTTGTGTGGAGCAGATGCCCATTCAAGGACAGCAAATAAGTCATTGCAGGAACAAGTGTTGCAGCATCAAGAAAATGTGGAAACCATTACAGAAACAGAACATATCATATAAATTCCAGTAGTGTGAATGCACCAAACGTGATACCAAACAAACATATATGTAATGCAAAATCACACAGCAGCACACACAAAGCAGCGCCAGCACAGCGCAAACACATAACCCCAAAGCCCAAGCCAAAGCTAGCACCTGCAACCTGTAAACAAGCAACCATGGCGGCAGAGGTAGGGAGAGGCTTCCTTATGGATAGCAATCGAAAAAAAAAAAAAAACAAGTGAGCGATTAGGGTTCGGTTAGGGTTTTAACTTTCTATTTAGGGAATGGGGGAAGGAGGCACGTGGGCCTCATGCAAGGTCCGACGTTTCCCATCCTCCAATTTAAATAATTGATTTTTGTTATTAAACAATTTTTTTATCATAAGAATAGAGGCGGTGTGTGATTATAGGTGTATTTATATACCCCTAAATTACACTACATGTTAATCCACATATGCATCGAGTCATGATAAATTGTAATTATATTGCTAAATTGTAATTATATTGTAATTATATTGCTATATTGTAATTATATTGCTAAATTGTAATTATATTGTTAATTTATCTTATTCCAATTCTATTATAATTATTAATATTTTAATTAATTTCATTTGTTTTATATTTTATTTATTAAAAAAATTGTTATAAATCTGAAAATTGCTTGGATATTTTCTTGCTCGGGTTTATATTAATGCTAACTGATTATCATGTTAATAGTTGAATACTTTCTCAGATCGGATAGGTGAACTGTAGGACTGCCTAAACTCATACATCTTCATTAAAGTTCACTAGATTATGCTTGGAAACACATATTGATTAGTGTTTGGTTCTTTCTTCATGATCTATACAATTAAGAAAGGGCAATCACTACCAAAACTGGGCGAACGACTTAACTAATGAGATGGTATTCTTATAGCCTAATGTCCTGGTTTCAAATCATATCTTTTCCATATTGGAGTTATGAATTGTGAATATTGTATATCTGATCGCATTCTAACCCTTACAGCTCTCATCTAAACAAATCTAAATGCAAATGTACTCATCTTAGCATTCGATTATAGGGGTTTGTGGCCTGTGTAAAATCAAGTAACAGACCTGTCTTTGATCTTTTCTTTTTGCAATGTTTTGGCTTACATATGGTGTCGAAAACATTTCAAAGTTAATCGATGCAAAGGTGGCCCAAACGACCTAACTAAAGTGCCAAATTCCATACCCAATCTTGCACTGCTTGAGGGTTTATTCACTGGTTGAAATTCCAGAGTTTAAGGTTTATTTTCTATTTGATGGTATATACCCAATACACCTAAGTAATCAAACACACTTGCTGGTCGATTACATTGTTTACATGGTCATACTGTTTTATTGGTAACCGGCACTTGTGGATCTATCTTCACCTC
>JASDQU010509019.1:23510-40739 GCA_032191745.1 Picea mariana | reverse complement strand
TTAACCTAGGGACTATCTGATCAAGATTAGACAGTATGATCAGATGTATTCACTACCCTTTCAGCCTTGAAAATTTAAAAGAACTTGGTCATGCTTAGAAGGTATGACCAAGTTGTCATTATTGCTTGGGGCCTTTGCTTCAATTCTTCTCTGACCTCCTTTCTCTTTTCCTTTTGATTCTCTTTTTCACAAATTATTTGAAGAATGCCATATCATTTGTGAACCAAATCACCATGTGCAGCTAATATCCAAGTCATAAGATGATTCCCATAAATTATGGGGTGATAACAGGCGGGTTGCTAGAGGATTTCCGCCGCTGGTTGGAGGTGGTGCTACAAGGTGTGCCTGAGGGCATGTGGTCTCATATTCAAAATGAGTGAGTCCTGGAGTAGTGTGTGGGCCTTCTGGTAGATTTTTGGACCCTAATCCAAAGAGCAGTTGTAGCGGGAGAAACTATGACTAGGCGACTGGCCCCCAAACATAGATGACCCCCAGCTGGTGGGGCACCTCCTCCAAATAGAGGACCTGGTGGTGGTGTTCTAGAGGCACCATGAGTTCTCTGTTGTATATTTTTGTATTTATATAGGCCTGCGAGCCCATTTTGTATATAGGGTAGTGTGACACCCATGTGGTACATGTAGGGGTGAGGGGGTCTTACTTGCCTACGGGCAATGTACATTTTGTACCATTTTGTAAACATTGATGATACATTGATCGTTATATGTATATGGATATACATGTTTATGATCTCTGTAATGTTCACATGTGATGATATTTTTGTGATTCTTTTTATGATGCCTAATCTATATATTGTGACAAACTTTTGATGTTTTTATGTATGTGTGATGATGTCTTGATGTGATATATGCCAATCTAGCAATAGGTTAGCCATATTATCTACTATTTGATTGAATTGTCGTGGAATATGTGTAAATGTAATTGAATCAAAATGTTGAGATAAGAGTCTAAGTTGCAGGTATTTGCGGAAGAGGAAAGGATCGTGAACACGATACATGTTGTTGAGTTGCAGGACAACAAGTTGGGAATCTAATAAAATGCTAAGGTGACGAATGTGGTGATGCCTGGCCTCAAAGAGGAGGCCAATTATGACTGGGTATTCTTCTTGGTTGTTGGTTTTCGAGCCCAAACATATACCGCTGGAGTGGAGCAGTTCATGTGAGGGGGTATAAAGGGCCGAAGTGAGATTCTGTGACCAGTGGCTAGCTTCATCAATGTAACCGATGTGGTAGGACGATGGAGGAGGCATCTGTCAATAAAATGAATGGTATATTAGACATAAGGTGTGGAGGGAACAAAAGAAGATTAAAAACTCTACAAATGTGTAAAAAAGGAAAAGCCTAGTGTAGAGTGACTACGCTCAGGCATAAAACTTTTTTAAGTACAACCCGTTGACGAGTTCTTTGAGAGGATAGCCTTCTAGAGAGGACAGGATGTAGGCACCTTTGGTGATGCAATGTTGGATGATGTAGGTTCCATTCCATAATTACTCAAATTTCCCATGGCCAAAAGTGTCATGAGCGATATCGTAGGCTAGGACAAGGTCTTCTTCATTGAATGAGTGAAGGTTGACATGGCGGTCAAAGGTGGCTTTAGACTATTTTTTAGCTGCCTCATTGTTCTGTAATGAAGATCGATGATCTTCATCCAACAACTCTAAGTTTAGCAAGCATTGCTCCATTGGAGCAGTGTCAGATAATAGCTTGAAGGCAGTGTGTAATGTGGGAATTTCACACTCGATGGGGAGAGTGGCTTCAATCCCATGGACAAGATGAAACAGTGTGAAACTGGTGGAAATTTTGACTGTCGTGCGATAAGCCCATAAAGATAAAAACAACATATGATGCCAATTGGTTTTACGTTTGTTGACAATGCATTGCAACATGGTTTTGAGGACTTTGTTGATAGCCTCGACCTATCCATTGGACTGAGGGTAGTATGGGGAGGAAAAATCATGGAAGAATCCTAACCTTGAGGATAGTTCAACGAATATCTCATTCTCAAAGTGTTTACTTTGATCGAAGACTAGCTGTAATGGTACTCCGAAGTGGGTAATGATGTGGTTGAAGAAGAAACACATTGTTGTGTCAGCAGTGTTGTTGAAGGTAGGCATGGCTTCGACCCATTTGGTAAAGTAATCTACTGCCATGGCGATGTACTTGTGTCCATTGCTATATGGAAGATTGCAAGTCATGAAGTCTATGCCCCATTTGCAGGAGGGGTCGACAGTGATGACTGGATGCAGAAGAGTAGGTGGTGCTCATGCTTTGTTTAAATAAAGATGACATTTGTCACATCGCTTCACAGCATGGATGCAGTCATGAAGCAATGTGGGCCATAAGTAGCCTACTCAAATGATTTTCTGGGAGGTGGAAATCCCTAAGATGTGGCCACCGCATGCACCATTGTGGAAATCATTCAAGACTCGGTTGGATTCATCGATGGTCAAACATCAACGGAATATGGTGTCGACCCCTCGTCGATATAAGATGTCACCAATAAGGAGAATACGAGGGGCTTGATGGAGAATGCGTCGATGATCGTCTCGGGAGAGGTGAGATCCAAACTTCTGTGTTCGAATTTAGACGAGGAGGTCGTCGTACCATGGGTCATCCGAGGGGATGTAGAAGAGGTATTTGTCAGGAAAATCTGTATTGAAGGGTGCATCGTTAGTGTTAAAGGGAAACATCGTGATGAGTTCGGACAGAACAAGTGTTTCTTGATTTTGGGAGTTGAAAACTCTAGGTCATATTCTTGAAGGATGATGATCCATCGGGAAAATTTACCATTAATTTGTTGTTGACTAAGCAAGTACTGCATGGGGTTGGAATCTACCACGACTTTCATAGTGTGAAGCAAGATATAATGACGCAGTTTTTGGATTGCGAGGGAAATTTTATTCTCATGATTATACTTCAGGGGTGGTCCTGAAAGGTTTTTACTGATATAGTAAATAACATGCGCACAAGGAGGTTGAACTCGGGGAGGAAGTGGAGTAGTGGGCTATTTCTTCTTCCACCTGCCCCCAGTTGTCGCGGCGGTGCTAGCAAGTGGGGGTGAGGGTGGTGTGGTGGGAGTTAGTACTGGAATCTGCATCGGGATTCCCTCTATTTGGGGGGGGAGGTATGTTTGAGGAACCATCGCAGGTGGGTGGAGATACCATACTGGAATGGCCAACACCATGTTGGGAAGGGTAAGAATTGCAGCTACCTGGAAAACTTGTACTCCCGGTGGGGGGTAGAAAAAGGGAATTTGAGTAATGGCCTGGGGGATTGTCTCCCAAACTGGGATTTGACCCTAGGGGAGGGTGAAATCGGGGATAAATGGTGTTGTAGGATTCTTAGGGGGTTCTTGAGGTAGGATTTATTCCACTAGTGGGACGTCAGAGAGTGGAGAAGCCTCTATGGGAGGAATGGTATCTCCATTGTCAGTTCCATTGGAGGATATAAAACACACTTGTGATGAGGGGTGTATGAGCGGTAGTGCTCCATGATATGCCCCCAACAAACATGGATCTTTGAAAATTCCGGGGACCATATCCATGAGTTGATATGCGTCGGAACTAGTGCGGACAAGAGGTAAGATGTTATCGATGTTGGACGAGTGGTTAGGCTTGTAATTTGAAACTTGGTCGATGGTGACGATCTTCCCGTTGTGGGGGAACATCATCGTTCGAAACATAGAAGAGGACATAGCCTTCATAGCATACATGTAGCTACGTCCAAACAAGATATTGTAATCAAGCGGGGCATCGATAACCTCAATATCGATAAGAATGGTTTTTCCCCTGAGTTCAACGGGGACATTTTGAAAGAGCCCTTCAGGAGAGGATGGTCATCCATCGTAGGCTCTCAAAGTGATGGTGGATGGGATTAGCTCAAGGGATCCAAATTTCTTCCATACAAGTTTGGACATGATGCATGTGGATGCACCTTCATCAATGATACAATGATGAACTGTTATCTTCTGAAATTTAACTGGTATCTGGAAAGCTACCAAAGCGTGGAGATGAGGCTCTCCACAATCTAGATCAAATGTGATGAGTCTAGTATTAGCTGGGTCGACTTCCTCCAAGGTGAAAAGAAATTATTTTCGTTGAGTGGGATAGGTTTGGAGGACTTCCAATACCAACAATATGGCTCTAGGAAATTGTGTCAATTCATCGACCAGACTGTAATTGTGTGTCGCCCTAGCCTGAGGGTTGTAGACATTCTGTCATAATGGGATGCGAGGAATACAAATGGGGGGTTTAGTGTTAGGGTGTGGAATCATCAAGGGTGGGCTAGTTGTAGCTAGAACTGCTTCTGAAGTGGTGGGAGTGGGTTCAAGGGGCACATTGTATTGACGACTATGGGTTTGTAGAATAATTTCTTCTTCACTGGTGAGGAGGATATTGAAATCTACCGGATTTCTAGGGTTTTGATATTGTCCCATCTGTGGTGGGGTAAGATGCATCTCCTATTGGGTATTCATCACACCTTGGTGTGGAATAGGGTTTTGCAATACCACCAGGGGTGGGTGTTGCTAATACTATTGTGGGGCCTATTGGGGGGGAGGTGGAACTGGAGGATGCATTGCATTAATGGAATATTTCATCTATTTTAAGTCGACAATTTGGGGGAAATGGTGAGTATAATGACCATGATCACCGCAAAGGGCACAAGGGAAGTTCGTCCAAAGATTGTTCTTGTTGTTCCTCCCTTGGAGTTTGTTGTAATTTCCCCCTTGGGGGTTCTGGTTGCCCTGGTTCTGGGTTCCCCCAGCAGGTTGATTTTGTTGGGGGTTATTTCCCCCTGGTCCTGGGTTATTATTGTTTCAGTTTTTTCCTTTATTTTTTGAATTATTCAGCTGATGGGCTGGATTTTCCATATTCAGTTGTTCAAAATTTTGAAATTGTTGAATGGGAGAGGGATGAACAAAGTTAACCCCAATGTGTGGTTGTCCTTGTGGAGGAGCAATGGGCTGTGGAGGATGAGGAAACGGAAAATACAGATTATTTTGTGGTAATGATCCATAGGGTACATAGGAAGGCATAACGCTTTCACTAGTTCTCAGAGTGTAAGTTGAGGTAGAGGGGGTACCGAAACTTGGTTGAACAATCAGGCTCATCATGGGTGGAGGCGAGGGTCCATTCATGGGTGGAGGGAGGACATCAGGGTATGGTTGTTGATAAGGGGGGTGAGGGTAGCAAGGGGGTCCTCCATACATCGGTGGATATTGGGGTGTATCGTACATGGGTGGTGGTTGGATGTACTGGTTGTGGTGTGTTGTGGTACCAATCAATCCATCTGCTGAGTGGGACATCCCAAGTTTGTCTTGGCCAAATGGTACAGGTCTCTGGGCATCAGGTAGTACTGTGTATAAGTATCATGACTATGCATAAATGAGGTCATATTGTTGAGCCTTGTTGATGGCTGCCTCTTCTTTTTTGGGGAAGGTGGAGGTCACATCTTTGGAAAGGAGAGGGATGAGTGATCCGAGAAACCAATCGAGGCATTGTTATTTGGTGGTTTCTACTTTACATAAACTATGTCGTTGACGCCATTCATGAATGTGGTCAGCGATATGTTTGGCTGAGGTTTGTTTAAACTCAGAGAGTAGTTCTAGACCATTCTCATGGTGAACTAGTATTTGGAAGAAGGTCAAAAATGTTTTGGCCAAGGATTTAAAAGTCACATGGGACCCTGATTTTTTGTCCCCGCACCATTTGGCTGATGGACCTATGAGTGTGCACTGAAATAACCTTAATCGGATGGAGTCGTCCATGATGTTGTTTGAAGAGCACCATAACTGGAAGGTCATGATATGGTTGGTGAGATCTTCTGCCGCCTTTCGTTCAAGCTTGGTAATGTCTGAAGGCATTTTGGTAGGCATTGTAGGCCATGTGGGGTCATTCGCTATAGGATCATTCGTGAGCTTACTCAGATCTGGTATGTTGAGGGAGGCCAAATACAACATGTGGAGTGTCAGTGGAGGATTAGTTCCAGCCATGGTGTGAGCAGGTAGTGGACCTGACCCTTGAGAGGGGTTTGGTGGGGGTGTAATTATCCCTTGGGAAGAAGTGTACCCTTTACCTCGTTGTCAAGGAGAGCTAGTGAATGGGTGACGTTGGGAAGTGGACCCAAGTAAAGTGGAACCAAGTAAAGCGGATCCCAAAATGGTAGCACTCACAGGAGTGTGAGATGGTTGAGCTGGTGATTTGTCGAGACTAGGAACTCCTCCTAAAATAGGAGGGATATTTTGCAAGCATCTAGACCGACGGGGATTCTGTGGGTCTTTTATGATGTTCGACTAGAAAAGTGAATGTGTGAAAATGGTGATGAGAGAAAATAAATGAACAAGAGACTTGTATATTTTGGGCCTTCAAAATATATCTCACAATCGCATGTAATCACAAGAGCATCATAAATAAATAAAATTGTCAAGAAGCATACACGTGGATAGGTGGATTTTGTCTGTGTGGGAGAACAAGGAAAACAAATGCTCATGTCCTGTAGAGATGTAACGTCCTTCCTCTCAAATAGCACTGGACCTTCCAATAGCACTCAACAATGGGGTCTGAATCCACTGGAAGAGGAACTAGTGAAGGATGAAGTAATCAGTTATAATGAGGGGTAGAGAGTGCATATCCCGAAAGAGCTGGTGATATTTCCCAATAGCCGCACAAAATATGATCAAGGTGCAATTGCATCCCACAATTGTCACCTGGGTATATGTCCTAAAACTTCACCACTAGGTACGTCGATCAAAGTGTGGTAATTAAATTTTCAGCCTCAGAAATGGGTCACGGGTTGGATCCCTTCCAAGAGGTGGGTTCCTCAAAGGGGGATGCACAGAACAACCAGACCTTGTCCTTTGACCCTTCACGTGTATCTCCCTACCTTATGGTGTTAGGAACACTTGACTTGGAGGATTATAAATTTCCCTATTTGTCAACTTCTAATGTTTGAAGATGTGAGAACCAAATAATGGGGGGTTATTTGGATTCCTACCCATGAGATCCTACCTATACTAAAACTTTATTTTGGCACCGATGTGGAGGAAAACTTAATGTGTTTTTAGAAAATTTTAGATGTGGTTGCTTGAGAGAATGGGGGTGTGAACCAATCTCATTTGAATTAAGTGGGTGTGGGTAATTTCTTCAACACAATAGTGGGATGTTTCATAATCCCTTTGGAGGAAACTTACTTCCAACTCCATAATTTGAGATGAAATTACGTGAGTGAGGAGTGACTTGATGTGTGATAAAGAGAACAAATGTGTCAAATTTTTAATAAGTTAGGTGTCACCTTGCAGCATGTGGACTTCGTGTGGTCCTTACAAGTCTTAATTACCTATCTTACTATATGCCATTGGTACAACCTTGTGAAATTTAAAGTCCCTAAAGAACTATCATGTGGACATGTGGGTCCTTACCCTTTAAACTCCCTAATGTGATTTAATCTAAGAAAGATTTCCCAAAACTATCCTAGATTGCAAGCATGTGGGAATGTATGGGCCCGTTACAATAATCTTTAAACTCCCCTAGTGATGTAAACTAAGAAAGTAGCTTCAAAAACTATCCTATCTTTGCAACATGTGGGCATGTATGGGCCCTTACAAATTTAGGATGTTTTGAAAAGAAACTAAGAGGGGCCCTAGGGGGGCTTTGTCCTCTCCTAAAGATTTTGTTTTAAGGGAGATGAAATCTTCCCTCAATCATTTTTTTTATTCTCAATATCTCTCTATGGTGTGAGAGAAGAGAATACTCAATGATTGAAGTTTGATTTTTGGTCCTAATGCAAGTGTTTATATGTGTGACGGTAAATGATTTAAACTTAACTTTTACAATCAAAACAAGCAATCCATGTGACAAATGAAAGAAAAATAGGAGAAATATGGTTCTTTTTAACCCCCCTAAGTGCCTATGTTTTGACTAACCCTTCATGTGGAGAGGGAATCTAAGTGTGGTGCATTTACAAATTGCATAAAAATAAGATTTTGAAGGCTAGGGGCCTTAAAAAATCACAAAAAACTCTTTCAATTTCAAGACTCTAGACAGATGCGCGAGTTACAGTTCAGACAAAGGCGTAGTGGGCGCACAATGCGCAGTGAAAAAAATACCTTTGGGCGCACTGTGCATAGAATGCACAGAAAAACACAGCGTTGTGGGTGCACAATGCTCATAATGCACGTCCGTGGGCCGAAATACCCATGCACGTTCTGATACGCATCGGGGGGGATTTTAAGTAGAATTATCCTCTTCCAGCTCCAAATTAATCTCTTTTCAGGTCAGGCTAGGCCGATTATGATCCCTGCAAGGAAAATGAGTTAAAAATAAGTGCTTAAACAACCCAAATATGGAGGAAATTGATACCTTATCCCCATTATGGTCACCAATCTGTTGTGTCCTTTTCGTCACTCCAATGAGCAAAAGAAGGGCACTTGCAAGTCTAGTTGGGATTGATAGACAGGACAGAGGTTAGTGTATAAATCAAATGACCCAATCACATGAAATAAACAAACAACTAAGCTAACAACAACTAAATAAATAAGTAAATAAATAAAACTAAAATCCATGAGGAAATTAGAACCAAAATTAATCAAACAATTAGCCAATAATCATGCCATCAATGGAGAAGTATATTAATGGGAAAACACCGTAGAGAAAGGGGGAGTTATGGATTCCCGCTTCCTCCTTGGGAGGGCTCTTGAATCCCCTATGTGAGAGCTCTTCTTACAAATGGTAAACTAAAAATCAAATGGTGAAGAAATCCAAGCTTATTCCCTCAATATGTGAGGTGAATAGCTTAATGAGATAATGCTAGTATGCTCCAAGAAGAAAATAGGTTCCTTGTAGGAGAATAGAGGCAACATAACAATACAATGAGATTCTTGAATTCATAGTGCAACCATGTCCTCTTTTTATAGAAAGTCTTTGAGGCAATATCCAACCGGTCTTTAGTGTGAACAAGGGGCCCTTTAGGGCACCCTTAGGTCTTGGATGAGCCCCCCACTCGGATTCAACTCAGATTTGAGGGTCAAATCAAATTGGGAGCTAGTCCAGAAGTGGGTGAGGGGCCGACAAGAACCATAAATTCATTGTTGACAGGTGTGCATGACTTTTTTCATACACATTCACGCATCGGGCGCATGTGCGCTCTTCTAGATTCTTTGGCCTGCACACATGTGCGTGCTTCCTTTAGTGTTTTGGCACATGTTAAAATTTTGACCAGTTTGTATAGTTTTTGTGCCCTTTGGAAATGCATTTTCGGGGCTATGAATGAACTAATAGGTGTTTGGAGATGTTGTATTACTGTAACCATTTGCAGATGAAATTTGAGTGATAATAACAGGCATTCACACTTAGCCAAGTTCGGAAAAAATTCATAGTAGATTTTAAGCTATCGCAGTCAGAACAACAAGCTCTATCTGAGGTGTGCGAAATTCAGTAGAGGGAAGGAGAATCAACATGGGAATATAGTCATAACTTTAAGGATTCAATTGGGATACTAGCACATCCAATTCATGAAGATCACCAAAGAGAGTGGTATATCTAGGGATTTCTACCTTTGACATGAATTTCGTTAACACAACAACTGATAGCCTCCTTGAAAGATGCCTTGGAACAATCAATGAAGATTGAATCCATGGAAGGATATCAGAGGAGTCTAAGGGTGACTAGACCCCCAACAGATGAAAATTTGGCGCAAGTAAAAGGAAAAATACTGGCACGGACAAAGAAGATTCAAGAATTGACAATACCTAGACCAGGATGACCTCAAGTCTAGTGTACCATATGCTACATAGAGGGGCATATGGAGAATGAATGTCCAATTATGTGGGGAATGGGAACTCCTCACAATCCGATGGGACCCTCATCAGGACCCACGAGAGGAGTTGCATAGGTATCAGCGAATTTACCATTCCATACCGTAACCTCGTATCATGCCTTTCCAGGAAATCAAGCATCGCACTCAGGTGAGTATTGTGAGATCTACCGAATTCATGGGAATGTGCCAAGGCAGTGCCCTATTATTCATAAGTATTCTACCATACCTAATATCGTACATTTTGAGTTATGCGCATCTACCATGCATGCTATGAATCAGTGTAGAGAGTTGGGTGCACTTGCAGACAGATTGGATCGAACATCATTCAGGGTGAATGAAACCCCTCAAGGACTGAGAAGAGGCTGAGGAGGTGGAGCCGAAGGGGAATTCAAAGGAGGAAGAACCAGGGGAAGAGGACCAAGTAGATGCTACAACTTTGATGAGAAAGGTCACATGGCTAGGGATTATCCTCAACTGAGATGACCATGGTGTTCGCACTGCAGAACCAATGGACACACATCTAAAGTATACCCAAAGCTAATTGTGAAATGGGAAGATTAGGTACGCCAACGAGGATCCAAATTCATCATCTCAGATATAAAGAGTGAAGTCAAGGGACAACTACCCAAGATTAATATCATTACTCGAGGAGGAGAAAAGAGTGGCACAGATGTTGATAATCTACCTAAGATACAGAAAGCAACGCCTAAGGAGGATAGGTATGACCCTCTGAAACATAATATATTATTTAAAGATGCAATAGAAGTATTCCAGAGTATCCCTGGCCTTGAAATAAAAGAAAAACGCCCTCATCCCACCATTTATCCTAAGATTGTGCAATTCCCTACCTCACCCCCTGCACCTCGAAACCCTGTAATCCAGATGAGACAACCTGAAAAGTCCAAAAATGTAGTCAACCTTTGGTTTAAGATATTTTTTTATATTCTTGGGAATGACTACTTGATAGAGAAGTTGTGCAAATCCCTGTATCTAGTCCTAGGAACAGAGGAAGCTATAATAAGGACTAATATTTCTAAGAAGAACACTAAGAGATTGCAAAGAAAGAAAATATGGACTAGGAAAGAGTTTAGACTAGCAACCTAGCTATATGAGTTTGAGATTAAGGATTTTATGTTAGATCTAGGATATGATGTTAACATATTTCCTAAAAACACTTGGGAATATTTAGGGAAACCCTAGTTGACATATTCCCTAATCCAATTGAGAATCGCCAATAAGTATTGTATTTTCCCAATAGGAAGGTTGGAGAATGTGGAGATAGATGTTGCGGGAGTAAAGAATGTAGATGATTTTTAGGTGATCAAAATCATGGGGGATAAGGACCCTTATACAACACTACTTGGTATTGATTGGGTTTATGATAACTATGTTGTTATTGACCTGAAGAGGGATACTATGATATTTGAAGTAGATGGAATAAAAGTAGTTCAACCCTTGGATCTGTATGTAGGACCTCGATACATGGAGCCAACGGACAACAATATCGAAGGAGAGGATATAGATAAGTTATACCCTGTAACAACAGGAACGAGAGAAGACTACATCAATCCTACATCCAATGGATCAGTAATTTGGAGGAGCATACAATCGACGAATGGAGACTCAAAACTAGCATTTGACAATTGGCAACATGGTGCATATGAAATATTTTCAAGATGATTCCCAACTATTAGAGAAACGATATGGGTTGGAACCAAGGTCAGAGAACATCCGACATACAATGGTACCTCGGACCTTGGCAGTTTTCTGGTTAGCATGGAAGAAAAGATGACAGTAGATCAAAGGATTGTAGTTATAGAATTAGCCCTGGAAGACACCCATACTAGGTGGTGGGATAATCACAAAGAAGTAATTAGGAACTGGGAGGATGTGAAGCATGCTATCCAATGTATATTTTAACATAAGGAGCAAATAAAATAAGAGATGTGGATGGATTTTCAAGTTGCGCAAATATTCAATGGAGAGTCTGATCCTAAAACACATATCAAACAATGTGTAAGACTGTGGAAAGTTGTGGAAGTATCATCTCAATTGTGGGTTCAGTTATTTCTCCATTCTCTAGGTCCTATCCCGAGAGCTAGCTATATCCATGAAGAGACTAGAAGGCAGGCTAGCAGTTGGAAAAATTTAGCAGACCAATTTTGCAAGGACTTCTCTTTTACAGGTAAGTACCTTGAGCTTAAGATAGTCTTGCAAAGAATTAAAGAAATGATTTTTACCGATGTTTGTAAAAGGAAATCAGACCCAGTGTTATGTGCCAATCATAGTCAAGTGATTCATTCTAACCTTCACTTGGACACATACAAGACACCCATATAATGCTATAAAATCGAGAAGGATTTGGAAAACCCTGATGATTTAGAATAACTGAGAAATTTAGTCATTAAGGAAACAGAAGGAAGTAGAGAAATCCAGAATAGGCTACCCAATCATACTAATAGCTCTTATAACCATTTATTGAATTTGTGAAAAGTCAACATAAGAACTACCGAGAAACTCAATATAGATTTCATAGGAGATTATTGGGATGAGCAAACTAGACAAGAAATACATAGCTTGTTGCGGGAGTATGAGGACTTATTCCCAAAGACATTCTTAGATCTTAAAGGGATAAAAGGATCTCTGGGAGAGATGAAAATAGAACTAAAACCAAGATCAAAACCTGTAAGGAATAGACCATATCATATTAACCCTAGAGTCAAAGAGAATGTTAAGAGGGAAATAGACAAGATGCTTGAGGCAAGACTTACTTTTTAAGTTGAAGAAGCAGAGTGGGTTAGCCCCATAGTTATCTAGAGAAAGAAAGGTACAGAGGATATTATGGTATGTGTATACTAAAGAATCCTTAATTCTTCCTGTGTGCATGACCCCTTTCCCACACCTTTTACCGATGAGGTGCTAGAACATGTTGCGGGGAAAGATTCTTAAACATTTTCAAATCGATTTTCGAGGTATCACCAAGTGAGAATTACCGAAGAAGACAAAAAGAAGACCACATTCATAACAAAATGGGGGTAATTTACATATAATGTGATGCCCTTTGGTCTAAACAATGCCCCTACAGTTTTTTCCCTGATTGTAATAATAACCTTCCAAGAATTTATTCCCATAGTTATAGAAGTTTATATGGATGACTCGATGGTGTACAGTCTGCTGAAAGAACATCTAGTGCTACTACGATTGATGTTTTATTGGTGTAGGGAACTGTAGATATATTTAAACCTCCTAAAGTGTATCTTTTGTGTGCCACATGGAAATTTGTTAGGCCACATAGTATGCTGAGCAGGAGTGTTGGTAGACCAAGTAAAGTTGCGGTAATTTTTAATATTCCACCACCTACGAGCACTAAACAATTGCGCTCAATGCTCAGATACATAGGGTACTATCACAAGTTCATTAGAAGGTATGTGAATATTACTGCACCCCTGGAAAATCTACTAAATAATTATGAATTGTTCCAGGGGACACCAGAGTGTGATTGAGCGTTTGACATCCTAAAGGAAAAGCTCGACACAACACCTATTTTGATATTTCCAAATTGGGAAAAGGAATTTCATGTGCATGTGGATGCATCATGTATCGCCTTGGGAGCCATCTTAGTGCAACCAGGAGATGGAAATATAGATCACCCCATCTATTTTTCTACCAGGAAGCTATCGCAAGCTGAACGCAACTATACAACCACAGAGAGGAAGGGTTTGGCTATTATTTATGCTCTACAAAAGTTTAGAAATTACTTGTTAGGCTCTCATTTTAAATTCTTTACTGATCATTCTATGTTAAAATATATAATTAACAAGCTTGTCTTGGAAGGATGAATTTGTCGATGGTTTTTACTATTTTAAGAATTTTCATTTGAGGTGATCATCAAACCTGAAAGATGCAATGTGGGTCCCCATCACTTGCCCATATTGGAGTCAGTGGTAAGTGGCAGAGAAATCAATGATCAACTCCCAGATGCAGAGTCCAGACATTTTCTGAGTTGAGGACGTACCAGAATACCTGAAAGATATAGCAGTTTTCCTAAGTACAGGGGCCTGCCCATAAATGTACTCTGCAACATAGAAACTCTATATGGTTCATTTTATCAGTAGGAGGTGCATTTTGGACCATGAAAGACAAGACATCCTATAGGAGTTCCATAGTGGAGTTGTGGGAGGCCATGTCATAAGAAAGGCCACTGCATAAAAAGTCCTCCAAGCGAGATTATGGTGGGCCATGCTCTTCAAAGATGTGAAGGGGTATGCTAGATCTTGTATGTATGTCATAGAGTAGGTAAGACATCATGACGAGACAAATTTCCTCTTCAACTAGTTCGAGCTCTGCAAGAATTTGAGAAGTGAGCGGTTGATTTTATTCGACTGATCAACCCCATGACTAAGTACTCAAAGGCCGGGTATATTATCACCACAACTGATTAGCTGACACGATGGGATAAGGAAACAAATTTTCAAGATTTATAGACCAATACAACTGCTAGGTTTATTTTTTAAAACATTATCACTCAGTTTGGATGTCCTAGGAGTTTGACTAATAATTAGGGTGGTCATTTTATCAGTAGTACAATAGAATAGATTACGAAAAAGTTCCTAATCCAACATAATAAAAGAATCCCCTACCATCCACAATCTAATGGCACAGTGGAGGTGTTTAAAAAGATTCTGGAAAGAGGCTTGATGAAGGTATGTTTCTCAAACAAGGAATATTGGGATGACAGAGTCCCAACAGTTTTTTGGCCTTACAGGATGACCACGAAGAAACTTCACAAGTATACTCCATTTCATCTAGTTTATGGGAAAGAGGTTGTGGGACCTACAAAATTCATTACCCCTAGTCTCTACATCGCATAGGTTACACATATGTCAGAGGATGAATCAGTTGCACAGAGGGTTATGGAGTTGCAAGAAACTTGATGAGACCATGTCTTTAGCAGACTTTCATCAAACTATTGAGACATCCAGGCAGAAGGCCTGGCATGAAAGACATATTAAGGCCAAAACATTTTCACAAGAAGATAAAGGCCTACTCTAGGACACTTGATATTGGAAACATCCAGGCAAGT
This sequence comes from Picea mariana, assembly GCA_032191745.1. Taxonomy (NCBI): domain Eukaryota; kingdom Viridiplantae; phylum Streptophyta; class Pinopsida; order Pinales; family Pinaceae; genus Picea; species Picea mariana. The sequence continues at coordinate 25,826 of JASDQU010509019.1, read as the reverse complement.
TTCGCATGCATTGGTTGGGCCCATTTATAGTTGTGGAGATCCGACACTCTGACACAGTCAGGCTAGCACAACTAGATGGTATACTTTGGCCAAGATGGGTGAATGGCGCTCACATAAAACCCTATATCTCTCATCATTGAGCTAAAGGAATATTTCTCCAGTCCAAAGGAACATGTATAGTAGTTATATTTGAATTTATGTAATTTATTTAGATTCAATTAATAAAGTTGGAGTGTGCATTGTTGTGTTGCGACATTTATTTTGGTTTTTTCAGTCTAAGAAATAATTTGGTGCAGAACTGATTACTTAGAAGCATAATATCAGAAGAGCCACATGTACATTAAATGTAGTCATTAAATATGACGGGGACCCCATTGTGGTCGGAGGGAGAGAGAATATGAACTGAATCTCAGTCCATGTGCCACATGCACACTATCCATTCATATCCTTTATGATCGCTAAAGTAACCAGACCGAACTTATATTAAGACATAAATCCACGATATGTGAATATGGCATCGATATTCACACTGGGATTATCAACCATTCAAATGGTAAGGCCTGAGCCCGACCACGTCTTTGTCCACTTGTTTAGTAAATTCCATAATCACCCAATATATTTACCCCATTAAACAGTCTCATTGGACAACTCATCTCCAGGTTGTGTCTATAGGATTAATCATGAGTGGACTTAGGAGTAATGAAAAAGCCCGCTAGCTAACTTGAGTATAAGGCTGGGCGAAATTAGCATAAGACTTATTGTTTGTTGTTTTGTTTTTTTAGATTTCTGAATTGTTGTAGAGCTTACAAAAATCACTTAGTTGCGACCCTAAAACCCAGTACAGTTGGTCTAAGTATTTTATCAGTACATACTAACAATTCTGAGAGCTGCAGAAAGTTGGATTTCAGTCTCCAAAGAAGCAGTTCCATACGAGCCGTGTGTTCCTTGAGTTGAGGTCTTGGGTGACCTCAAAGGAAAGGTCGAGCAAGTGAAGCTCCTCGACCTCTACCTGACAGACCATGTATTATTCCCACAGATGAACATTGACGTGTTCTGGGATGTGGCTCCAGATGAGATGGGAGGGATGCAGTTTGTTTTGAAGCTGGAGTTTATCAACCTCTTCAACTCTAGCATTATGAATCTCTGAGACTTGTCAGTTTTCAACACTACTGGTTAGGTTGCATGGTGTACCAAGTTCCTCATCAGTCGGGTACATGACAGGAGCTTATGAATCGATAGATGGCATCCAATTCATTTAGGGGATATCCATAAACTCACAGTTCTATCCCTCGATTGAGAGAATATATCAGAAGGGTTCCAAGGCCCTAGTAAGCATGGGAAGAAAAAGGGAGAACCTAGTCTATATGAAAGGTTTCATAAACAAAGAGGGGGGTGCACAGCCAATATTGACTCCAGTTTACCAGAGACGGTCAGGAAAACTTGTTATGTGATTGCTAGCAAGGTGATGTGGTCCTAGTACAAGGGTGAGTGCTCGTTGGATGACTTATTAGTGGAGGATTTTTGTTCCAATGGAGGGGTATTCAGTTGGTGTAGCTATCTACTGGACAAACTCTTGGTAGCATGTGAGGAAGCTCAAGAGAAGGGAAGAACCTTCACCTATGGATACCTTCTTGTTGCGTTCACCATGATGAAATGGATGCTACCCTTAGGAAGACCACTATCACCAACAGATAAAGGTCGATTAGAAAATATTTTCGAGCCTTAGCACTCAAGGTCAGATTCAGAGAACACAAAGTTTAACAATGCAATGTTCTTGAAGTGGTACAACCACCTACTAGATGCAACTCATAGGTTGTGCATACCACGGGAAACTAAACTTGAACATGAGGAAAATTGTAGTTGGGTTGAATTGCCACCACACCTTTGTTTGGCCCAGGCATGTCAAGGCTGAAGACTTCCACTCTCGAATATTGTCGTTCTATATATATGAGGAGGCCTTTGACAAGGAAGTAATGTCATGGCCAAGAGTGAAACACAATCCATGCAAGTCGGGGATGCACTACCTCCTACTTGTGGAGATCTTGAAGAAAAAGGGACAAGAAGTAGGAGTAGGGTCAAGCTTGGGCCAGAGGATAAAATTCAAGATATTTTGATGCATACAGAATCAAAAGAGGAAGAGGAGACTCAACCTCTAGAACGTAAAAAGAGGATGTTTCCCATGTTCCCACAGCTTCCGGAAAAAAAAAATGCTGAGAGGTAAAGATGTCAATGACATCCTAAATGCTTCTTTCATTAGAGATCCCCTAGTTAAGAAACCTGGGATAGGGATCTACCTGGTGAAGATCCTAAATCCTC
>JASDQU010509018.1:0-36488 GCA_032191745.1 Picea mariana | reverse complement strand
TTATAACATATTATTAAAATATTAAAAAAAATAAAACTTTTCATTAATTAATTTACTCATAAAAACAAATAAAATTATAAAAATAATAAAACAAAATATACTAAAATTTAATAATAATTATAACATATTATTAAAATATTAAAAACAACATAAAACCTTCCATTAATTAATTTATGAAATGAAACAACCTTATATTTACTTATCAACAATAACAATGCAAATGTATGTTAGGTAGTTAGCAGCTACCATATTTCTATAAAACTTTAAATAAAATTTAAAGCTACAATAAAGATGAAAGGCTACAATAAATTGAAAAGTTAACAACACATGAAAGATAAATTTAAAATTTAATTATTTTTATTATTAAAATTTGATTTTACATTATAAATTAAATAAAAAGTTTTATAAATAAAAATTTAATGTAGAGAAAACTCACTATCTTAATTAAATTTGTTTGTTTCATTATATATTAGCAATTTTGAAAGTTGCTTCATTCTTAAAACAGTAATTAATAAGAAAGTTCAAAATTTGCATGTACCCATTACATTTACCACTTAACAAACTCTAATACCAAAATTCAATAAATTTGTTTGCAAATGTTTGTGTGTATCTGTGCAAATGTGTGAAAACAATTCCATAAATTTCCTTTACTAGTTGTGTCAAATCAAAGCATGTGTGAAAGAGGTATGTGCACTTGCATTTAAAAAAAATCATAAATTTCAAGTGTGTTTTTAAATTAAATTAAAAACTTTTTTTTAAAAAGAAAATGGCTTTTTGACAGTGTAACTTTTATTAATAATTAAAAAAAAAAATTATATTCATTGGAAAATTTTACATTCATTGTTCCCATGGGCTGTTATTTTACTCTCCTAAGCACTTGACATTTTTTATTCATTTGCTCTGTGCACAAGTTCATAATTTTTAAAATGCATTGGTTTAAAAACATTTTTTATATTCATTGGAAAATTTTACATTCATTGTTCCCATGGGCTGCTATTTTACTCTCCTAAGCACTTGGCATTTTTTATTCATTTGCTCTGTGCACAAGTTCACAATTTTTAAAATGCATTGGTTGACAGCTTTTAAAATATAAGTACAAAGCATGTCCATATGTTATCTTTATATGAAATAATGATTGAGTCTTGGGATACCTACCACAAAGAGGAAGAAAATATCAACAATTTTACCCAATACAATGATTTTGATTCTTGAATAGTGAATTCAATCTGAATTTGAATGGATCCTACTTAGTTTTTGGAGAATTGTTACTGTAGAGTGTGATATGATCTAAGCCTAATCAAGGCATATAAAGAACTTGGAATCTTTTATTTGAGGCTTTTCAAAATTCACACCCCGTGCAAACTGCTATATCACTATAATTTGTTAAGCTTCTTTATTTATGTTTTTAATGGTGCTCTATTTCATATGAAAGAGTTTGATGGTTTTATGTTAATTTTATGTGATGTATAAGTTGTCTTTGCATTCCCAATAAAAATGAACAAAAACACATATGGTACATATTATTTAAATAATGAGCAAACATAAATATATAACCTCATACAAAGAGCTGACTTAAAAATAAATATGTCATAAAATTCCACTTGTGCACATAAAATTTATACCATGTTAACTAAATAGAATTAAATCCAATTTATAAGAAAATGTTTTTTTTGGGATCCATTTAAATTAAATTAGTATGTTTAGATGGATGTTCATCATAAGTTACTTAGTTTAGATTAAGATATATGTTCAGCATAGGTTATTCAATTTAGGTTAAGATATTTAATCATTATAAATTAAGTTATTTGTTCAATGGAGAGTTTTTTTTAATATTTTTTTTATTATATAATAATAAAAATAGTAATATAGATTTAGTATAAGTTATTAGATAAATGCAAATTTTTTAAAATCTTAAATTAAATAAAATCCAATGTAATAATAATTGTTTTTACTTCTGAAACTAATTCACTGTAATAATAATAATAATAATAATTGTTGTTGCTCATAAAACAAAAAAATATAAAAAAAAATTGAAATTGTACAATAAGTAAATGTCAAACAAATCTTAGGAAATCTTTTCAAATTACTGACAACATAGAAGCAGGTGGATCCCCATCCATTAGAAATAGCAATTATTTCATAAAGTGTATTAGAATGTGATAGGATATCAACTCCTGCACGCCGTCAAACCATCCCAATCCATTGGATTCAACAAACTACCTAACTTGAAAATGCAGTGACCCATGAGTTTTCAATTTCAACGAAAAGAAAGAGAGTACAATAAGTAAGTACCAAGTAAGTACCGTAACAGTGATAGAATGATCAAATGGATTTCTACGTAAGTGTCATTGAAGATCTAGTCATGTATCACCCATCACCCACCGAATATTTGTGGAATATCATTATCGTAATATGTAATGTTATTGTCTTTTATGAGAAAATTAAGTACCATGTAGTGAATTAGTAAGTTAATCACAAAAACTATGTAGTGAATTAGTAAGTTAATCACAAAAACTATGTAGTGAGCTATTAAGTTCATGATTAATTTTTTTTTGTTTTTTTTATTAATTGAATTATTAGAAAAGTGCATATTACTGATTATTAATTTAATTTATTAAGTGATGAATATTATTTATGCTAATAATATTATTATTTTTTTATGATGTTTTTATTTTTTGTAATTAATGTATTTTTGAGACTCAAAAGTTTTTGACAAACATTATCTACCATGTACTAAGTTAATTATTGATTTAAGCTAATTATTAATTTAGTGTATGGTTCATTTACTTCATGCTGAATGATATTAACTTTATTATGATGTTTTTATTCTTTGTAATCATTGTATTTGCTAAGACCCAAATCTTGTTGAGAAGCATTATCCACGGTAGTAGTCTAAAAGTTTTACCTTTTGGTTGTTTTTGGGTAACTTTTTAGGTTTGATTTTGCCGGAAAGCTATGATGAATAGTTGGATCTGCATATTTGAGTGGTTAAGTTTGTATAATCCTAGTGCCCCAGAGGTTTTTCAGCATGCTAAATCTATTTATGCATTCAGAAATGCAATTTAAATAACATAAAATAACGATTTTGACCAAATTTACATCCTCAGATTTCAGCAAAAAAACCCAAAAAATAAAACTTTCAACCAACACCTTATCCACCATAGACTAAGCCAATAATTAACTTAATACATGATTCACATACTCCATATTGAATGGATGTAATGCTCATAGCTTCAGCAGACATGTCATCCCTCAAACATGAAATGTTTGATGCTGCATCTATCCCTTCTTTACTCATTCCGCCCTAAATTTTGAATGTGAAAAAACTGCATCTCTCCCTTCTTTACTCATTCCGCGTTAATTTTTGAATTTGGAAAAACTTGCCGACGCTGCATTTACCCTCGAATCCCAAGTTTTGTAATTGCATGGCCATGGAAGCTTGAAGCATGGCGATGCATTTACTATCGAATCCCCTGTTTTTTCGCGAAAGTCATGGGAAAAGGCAGTCAATCGTACATTCGTAGATTAAGTAGAGGATGAGGAGGAGAAGCTTCTTCTTCCTTTGGTTGCAGCTGCCATGGACGCCCAACAACCCGAGAACGATGATCAGGCAGACGGCGTAGGAGCGCTTACAATTCCTGAAACTGGGACGAGGATTGTTGGGCGCCGTGCCGGCCACAAATGGAGGGACATATTGCTCATTCATAGCGTTGGGAATGCTGAAAGCTGCAGCAGACAGGAAGGAAAAACAATTACTCTCTGTAGCAGAATTATCATCATTCTCTCTACTCTGCACCACGGTTGTGTTCCGTGTTCGAATCTCGGGGCCACCTCTCAATCATGTCTCAGACGCTCAGTAAACGCGGCCGTGAACCCGAGGCTCTGGCCCACTCTAATGACGTCCGGGAGGCGAAACGTTTCCAAGGCGAAGAAACAGACTGGTTTCTTGATCTACTGCAATTAGAACAAAGCGTAGCATTCTGTTTTTTCACTGTCATAAAACTATATGTCCTATTCTTGTTTATATATAATTGAACTCATTAAATCGGCATTGCTTCATTGTCATAATGATATTGTTTATATATAATTGAACTCATTAAATAGATATTGTTCATTATCATTCTCATAATGACATATCATTAAACTCATTAAATCTATATATAAATAATTGTAATATTTTATTTCTAAAATATAGCATTCTTAATCAAACAAACAATTAATTGTAATATTTTATTTCTATAAGATAATATTTTTTAATCATATTATGTATTACTCTTATCAATTTACTCTTATCTCTATATATAATTGAGATCATTAAATTTCATAAACCATATTGTTTCATGGTCATAATTAAGACCATATAAATAATCTTAATATTTTATTTCTAAAAAATAGCATTTCTCAATCGACAAATAATTGTAATATTTTATTTTAAAAAATAACAATTCTTAATCACATTTTTCACATTACAAGGAAACTCTCAATAATATTTTTTAGTCACATTCATCATATTAAAAAAAAAGTAATATTTTATTTATAAAAATAACATTTCTTAATCACATTCTTCACATTACAAAGAAACTCTCGATAATATTTCTTAGTCACATTTGTCATATTAATGCAAAAATTTGGTAATTGTTTATATTTAAACTCATGTTTATTGCCCGATTACCTAATTTGAACTTACATTATAATCAAGGGGTTATTTAATTTGAGCTTGTATTATAATCAAGGAGTTAGGAGTTAACTCTCCCATTTAAGGGAGGATGTAAGGAAATGAGTGCAGTTGCTAGAACGAAGCAACTTCCATAGAAGAACAATGGACCCATTTTGACACAGTTAAGGAGTTACGGGAGATATTCAAGCAGAACCCTCTAGATGTTTTGACATTAATTGTTTATATTTAAACTCATGTTTAATGCTCGATTACCTAATTTGAACTTGCATTATAATCAAGGGGTTATCTAATTTGGGCTTGGGCTTGTATTATAATCAAGGAGTTAGGAGTTAACTCTCCCATTTAAGGGAAGGAATGAAACAATACGGTGAACTTTTTTTGTGAAATTGTAAAGGCCCTTGCAATAAAGGCCATTGCAATAAAGGCCACTTTACTACATCTATATCTAGAAACATAGGTTCTTTAAATAAGTCAAGTAAGTAATTTACAAGATTAAAGAAGTTTAATATAAGTTCTTAATTTCCAACTTTATTTGGATTTTTATGTTATATTGAAAGTTATATTTTTATGTTATATTGAATATTTTATTTACTAGAATAGATGTGTTTTCAAGTTCTTGAAAGTTGATAATATAAGTTTGTAATCTCCAACTTTATTTGGATTTCTATGTTATATTAAAAGTTATATTTTTATGTCATATTGAATATTTTATTTACTGAAATAATGTGTTTTCCAAAAATAAATGTGTTTTCAAGTTTTTGAAAGTTGATATTAGATAAATATATTTGGATCTATTTACCCCTTGTTGGTTGTGTAGATAGCTTTTTTAGCTTTGTTAAAATTTACCTTGGAGTATATAATGAAAATTACAAGGTTGTTGTGTTGTTGTTAGTAATGTTGAAGAAGGATTATGTTAAAACTAATTTGAATAAATATTTAAATTGAAAAAATATATCTATGTATTAGAAATATATTTATTTTGATTGCATGCATTAGATCTATTTTATTTATAAGTATTAAATTATGTTATCTTACTAAAATAAGGTGTTCATGTTTTTAAGATTTAGATATCAAGTTATTGCATTTCTATTGTTTATTTTTATATTAGTGTTGTCCTTATTGGTCGACCCTTTAATTATAATTGTACTCTTTATTTCATATGTGTATCTAGGAGACCTGATTTTAGAAATCATTTTGTCTTGTGCATTTTTTTTGTATTCTAATAGGAGGTTGTCCCTTTGAAAAAGATTCGCATTCATTCTTTTATCTCATTTTCAAGGTATAAAGTTCCTTCTCTTTCTATTTTTATACTATTTGGGTGTTTGGTGCATAATATTTGGTTTCAGAGCATACGATCGTTAGGTATGGCTCATTTAAACAAACCATCTTGGTATTTTCTATATAGATTTTTTCTAGGAAGTTTCAAGGATGAAATTTTTGGGAGCCCGAGGCAACATAGCGAAACATCTGTTGGAGCCGCCTTTGTTTTTTAGCCTTTTTTTAATTTTTATATCTTAATTCTTGAAATCGAAAGCTAGTTTTTGTATTTTCCTTTATTTTCCCCAAAATCTCAAAAGTCTCATTGCGCAAACAGCGACAGTTATCATACTCTTAAGGCAAGATTTATATTTTAATCATTTAAACGAGTCTCTACCTTTTAACCTTGGGATGTCGCATGTCAGAAGTTATAGATCACATAGTTTACAAATCCCAAGGGGCAAAACGGCGAAATAGTCTTAAAAAGTTTACCCAGATCTGTACCGAGAGTAAAGATACTCTAAACCAAAGTTAAGCATCATCAGGATCTTGTGTCTCGGTGTTTGTTAGCTCCAAAAGTCTTACTGTCACAACCCCGATAGCCGAAACCGCGAGACTCTTGTTTTAAGTAAACCAAGTTAGTGTTAAAGGTAAAATGTTCAACCGCGGTTAAGCTCAGTTAGGAATTCGCAACTTGACATGTTTTCCCTCAAAAGCTATACCTTCAAAGCGTCAACTCGCGAAGTCGCGATAAAAATAGAAACATAATTAATTAAACACTTAATTTGGTTTTATCCTTCAATATAATTAAATCATATCATCGCGATCTCGTGATTTCACAACTCGGCATACGAGCCTCCCAGAAGCTATACCTTCGAAACCCTGAGTCACGAAGTCGCGATATAAATAACAACGTAATTAATTAAATGCCTAATCATGGTTACGTTTCTTTATTAACCAAAGCTAATTATCACAATCTCGGGTCTTAGAGGTTCAAAGGGTTAAAGTGAAAGCTCTCGATGAGGCGAGTGCCGAAAGATTAATTAACATTTAAAAAGGCCTAATTAATAAAGCTAATCCAACATTTCCAGTGTTTTAATACAAATTAATATGCACAGTCTTCGAGGAAATTTTAAACTTTCCTTGCGCCAACTTGCATTACGAACTATCAAAATCTAGGACATTAATTGGAAACGAGGTGAATTGACAAGTTAGGATTTGGTTTTTATTGATAAATTTATATTTAAGAACGATTTGACTGTTATGTTTCTAAGGAAGACCTAGTTTTAAATGGTCGAAGGCATGAATCTTTTATTTGTTGTCACAAATTTCATTTCTATTCTACGCAGAGAAAACCTTTCTAGAGCGAACTAATTTCTTTATGTATACATATTGTTATCGCAGGAGAGATAAAGTAGAATCCCCCGCCATGGACCCATGAAAAGCGTCTAAAGTCATTGTTGAGGTTTCAGGAAAAGGTTCAGACAATGTTTTTGATACTTCACCTCGAAGTGTCGACTCTATCAGGACCTGGTCGTATATTTCTGAGGTTCTACAGTCCGAATTGGTAGATGTTTCAGATGATTCCAATGAAAATGAAAAAGACGACTTGATCACCAAATATAAAATCGTCATCCAAGATCAAATGAATAAAGTAGCGGCTAGGCCACGCCTTCTCCCTTACTACGATATGGTCCGGTGGGCATTAGATCATGTGGATATACCAACCAGAACCATCGTCAACGAGCAGAGGGTCACCACTGGAACTTTCAGACCCAAACAATTGCAGGCTATGTCCAAATTGCCATCCTTTTCAAACCTTACATACAATGTCGAATTCTTGGAGAATTTTAAATAGAAGAAATATGTGCAATATGACAAGACTATGTCCAGTTTAATCAAAGATTAGGTTTCACACCCTGTGAAGTTCAGGGTAGACAGTAATCGTATATATTCAATATCTTCTCTGGAACCACAATTTAAATATGTAGCTATGATGACCTGTAGATTATATGGGAGAGAGGACACCACACATTTTTTCCTTCAATGGGTGCCTCTAATCCATTCAGTCGTTGAAGGCTATTCCTTCGATTGGGCTAAACTATTGTCTGATAGTTTGACCAGTCGAGTTACAGAGTATCGAGAGTAGAAGGAGAGCAGAAAGATCACTTCATTCTTTATGTCCGCATATATCAAGGACGTTGTGTGTTTTTTGACACCTTTTCCCTTAATGAGTTGGAGCTGGACTCCATCGGAGGTTGAGCCCATCCACGTCTACCACTCAAAGTTGTGGGAAGACAAAGCTTCACATTTTGTTTATGAAATCTTCAACTGGGTAATGGTACCATTGCATGTCACTATCTTTGGCCACCCACCACCCAGGATCTTAGACAATATCGCAGTAAATCTGAGCAGTATAGCCGATTGGTACGTGGAGGCAGAATTTTCATATCCCAGGCTTTTCAGAGCTTCTGTTCCTCCGAATGACTTACCACTATTCATACCCGATAGGCTGGCTTGTCATGAGATTTTTAGGTAAACCGTAATTGATGGCACAAGAAAAGAACTTAAGGGATATTCTAAAATGGTATGGCCACCATTTCCTATTCATCTACATTCCTATTCTTTGTTAGATTTCAGGCATGCTAAAGTTGAGGCAACAACCCTGGAAGACTTGAAATTGGTTCATGTTGAATTCAAGAAGCACGATCCACATAGGGTCGTAAGTAACCACTTAGCCAATTGTGGGCTTAAAAGGTTTGAGCATGAAAATTCACCCTCGGATGACATTTTCCAAGACATGAGATCTTATGCCGAGGTTTTGGCTCGAATACAAGCTGTAGATCCTAAAGAAAGGGCCGATGTTTTAAAATTCCAAGAACATCGGTGGAGTTGTCTTCCCCCAATATTGCAGGGTGAGAATCCAATAAAAGTAGAGGTACAGAAAAAAGAAGCTGAAAGCTCAAAAGATTCAGCACCCAGACAAGAAGAACACCAGGACAGGGAGGAGAAAACTAGGAGTCTGAAACCAGAAATGAAAACTCTTGATCCGCCAAAAAAGAAGACTCTAGTTACCACTCCAGGCCAGTCAGCTAAGTAAATCAGAGATCCCATCACCTCCATTACTCCCTTACAGTCAAATTAGGGGAACATAGATGAAGGGTGGATTTTCAATGAAGAATTGAGACCTATAAGGATGGAAGAGCTCCCTCCAAATGAGTTTTTTTTTTATAAAAAGAGAAAAATTGTGGTAAAAAGAGAATTCTATAAAGCAAGATCAAAAACCAAGAAATTTAAGGTGTTGACCGACGGGAAAGATAAGAAGAAAGAAGAATTCGCGACAGAAATAACCGGGACATTAGGGGCGTTTGCTATGGAAAACAAATTTTCGGTTGGGGTTTTGAAAAATCAACTGAAGCGAAAAAATCGCCTCATCAAAACCTTAGAAGCCAAACTAGCCATAGTAGAGGAAGCTACCTAGGACCAGGCGAACAGAGGAATAGAACAAGCAAGGATGACCGATAAAAAGGAAATCGAGTTGCTCAAAGCTAAGCTCAAACAAGCAGAGATGGTAGCTCAAACCAGTCAAATACAAGTAGGCCAGCAAAGAGACTTGATAGGGAAGCTACAGGTTAGATTACAATTCGTCGAAAGCCAAGTTATAAACATTGGGATATTCCAGTCCTAGGCTATGGAGATTCGGAGGAGTGTTTTTGCAACCCAGCCAAGTTTACTTGCCAAGGTAAAGATGATTCAAGACAACTGCCTACTTGTTGATCAAGTATTGGAAAACTTATCTATCAGAGAGAGAGAAGCTGGAGAAGCTCGGGTCGCATTTCAAGAGGTTGTAATAGCTACAACAAACAGGGAATCAGCAAAAAGTTATAAGTTTTCCATTTCAGAACAGACCCGAGGTAATATTTTGTTGAAAGAATGGGAACATAGCGTATCAGAAGGAAAATTGCAAGCCAAGAAGGTAAGGAAATCCTGTGAAGAGGCTTTCGATTCTATAGATGGAAATCTGTTAGGCATTGATAGCGAGAGTAATGATGAGATGCTGAGCCAAATGAATATGGTGAAACTCTCACTTGATATAAATGAGAAAGAAGAAAGAGATTCATCCAAAGTCTCACAAGTAACTATGGCAGACATAGTTCAAATAGATAAATGGATTATTAAACCAAGTGTGAAATTGTGCACTATTGACACCCTAGAACGACAGATGGAAGAAAGGTTGCCGCAATTAGTCAGAGATTGTTACATTTTTTAGGCCAATTGTCAAGCAGAACCTTCAAGGTTGATATCTCGGCTGGTGGAAAAATGTGTCACTTGTATCAAGCATGCAAGAGGGCAGGCTTCTGGTACCAAATAAAGACATAGGATAAAGAAATGAAACGATTGATCTCCTTCTCGTTGTAACTGAAAATCCTGGAATGATTGGGATTCCATCATATGTAAATTTGTATAAATATATAATAGAAGGAAGAAAAAAAGGATGGACCATTTTGGGTTGATTGTAATAGAGATTTCTCTCCCTCGAGAGTTAATATAAATAAAATCCGAAGATTCTCGATTTCGTCATGACTGTGTTATGATTTTGTTTCCTTATATTTCATATTTCATTTCATTCCATATATGTATCTGATGAATGCTTCACTATAATTTAGTACAACCTCTACTATAGTGAATAAATTTTAGTTTTTTATATTGTTTACCATTTTTCCTCTGTACCGGCTATCAGCATGTATAAGACCAGTAAACACTTTATATTTCTATATATATATTATGCTTCATCAGGTTATTTCTTTATCTTTTTCTTCCTCTCTTTATGAGTGAGATTCTCCATTGATAGGAGCCTTACATGATAAACAACTTAATGTTTTTCTTACACCTCATACACATTTATTAAAATATAACTCAGTTATGGGAAAGGGCCTTTGTTTTGCACCCTGTTTTCACTATCGGAGCTATAAATCTCCTTTATATGACCGAAATCGAGACAACATCTAAAAAATTTCTTTGAGATTTTCTTATCATTATGTTCCTCTATGACTGTCCCTGTGACAAAACAGCCTAATATTGAACCCAGACTATCAGATCAAACACATATTTCCTTGAATCTTTTTTATACCATTCTTAAAATAGCCACTACCCAGGTAGAACTAGAACGTTCGTAGGAAGCGATTGAAAGGGACATAAACATCCAGGAATAGTTGGAAGCTAGACAACAACCTAGAAATCAACCCTAGATTCCCTTATCGAAGGTTGACATTTCTTACTTCTCTACCCCTTACTCACTTTCGGATGCCTAGACACTGTACTTCTAAGACTTAAGTATAGACTTTGGAAAAACATCTTTTTGGCGCCGTTGTCGGGGAGTGAAGTTACGAAATCTTTTTCCCTAGGAAAACGACATTTTTTATTGAAAGTTCCACCCTTTGATAGTGAACAAAGAGTGCACACATTTTAAAGGATTTCCAATCTTTCACTTGGCGACTCCACGATTAATAAGATGGAATTTGGACGAAGGAATACCAGGAAAAACCCGGATGGTAAATAGACCACACTTGTTACCGATCCTGAGAATATTTTAAAGGCAAGAGGCTCTCTTAAGCCGACCCCTGCAGTCTATCAGCTTAAATACCCACAACTGAATACCAAGAGTTCTTCTGAACCTTCAACTTCACGCAGCCCTCTCTTCGACACTAAGGATCTAACATCAAACTGCTCCGAAGTTAGAAGCAAAACCCGTCTGATAACCGTTGTATTACACAAAGGAAAAAGTCTTGTAGAAAATTCATTTGCTATCGATATATCATCAACTCTTCAATTAAATTTCACGACCTCACCCAGTTTCGAAGAATATCACACACATCCAGTTTCCACACCCGTTGGTTCTCCTGAGTACATCTCTTTCAAGTCCGAAGAGCCAAGCCCTCACATCCCTTACCAACCATCCTCGTATTTTTTTCCCTACGAAGAAAATAAAGATTCACTTTTAATATTCCAAAACCCCCTTTACAACTTTCCACTAATAATGATGGCAGTCGTCGGAGGGGGAGGTGGAGGGGTTGTCGGAGGAGGAGGTGGAGGTGCTCCTAGGGGAGGAGCTGGAGGTCAAGGGCCTGCCCCACCTCCCAGAGTGTTTGCTAAAGTGGCAGCAAGATACGCTCCTTTGGTATTGTCCATTCCTCTGCATGACCTTCCCGAAAATTATATAAAAAATTTGCCAAAATTCACTGGGGAAGGAGATCTGACCACAGCCGAACACATAAATTTCTTTGATCAATTTGTAGACATCCTAGGTCTCAAACATGAAGATGTGTATTCGAGGCTTTTCGTCCAAACCTTCGAAGGTCAGGTCTGAACTTGGTTTCGAAGTCTACCTGCAGGATCTATCTTATCTTATGATGCCTTGGAAGATACTTTCCTTAGACAATGGGGTGAAAGAAAGGACCACCTATACTATTTAACTGAGTTTGGGTATTTTAAAAAAAAAAATTCAAAAATAGTTATGGAGTTTATTCAAAGACTCAACAAGTTGTATAACAAAATCCCAGCTGAAGTTAAATTGTCCCAACCCACAGCCAAAGTAACTTTCGTGGGGGATTTCGAACCAAATTTTGCACTTCTTTTAAGGGAAAGAAGGGGAGCTACTCTAAACCAAATGCAAGATGATGCTGTAGAAATTGAGTCAAATATGATGGCTTATGGTAATTTAAGAGATAAAGTGGAAGCGGGAAACTGAGAAACTAGACGCTTTAGAGAACAAGAAGGGCCTTCAGGATCTAATAGATACACAGATGACAAAGTGGACAATATGGCCAGGGTAATTAAGGAGCTATCTAATAAGATATCCATAATGGAGCTAGAATAGGCCAAATCCGATTCTTTCGCCAAAAAGGATTTCAAGAGGAATCCCAATCCCCCAAATCAGCAAAGACAGATAAAAAACAAAGATCAGAAAATATAAACTCCCCTAAAGAACGAAAATTTTATAGGAGGAAATGATCTCCAAGATTTCGGAGATTTAGATGATGATGTCAAGAGCTTAGGTGATGACTGTACACAACCTTATCTGACTAGAGAGGATTATGAAAAATCTCAAAGCACTCAACAATCATCTATTGAGGGTGAAGAAAGAGATTATACTAACCTTTGTAGTTATCAAGAAGAAACTGATATGATAATGGTCGAGGTCCAACCTAGGTATAACTTGAGATCTAAGGGTAAGCCTATTTCAACTACTCAACCTAAGAAAATTCTCCCAAGAGGTCAAACTTATGAGCCTACCCCAGAAGAAATCGTGTTACCTAACAACAAAGTGAAAGTAGTAAACATGCAAGAAGCCGAAGTGGAAAAGTTTGAGACTAAAACACAGGAAACCGAAGCAGCTAATACAAATATACCTTTAACCAAGATCATGAGTAATAAGGAAGTCCAGTTAAATAAGTTGGAAAATAAGGATTCAGAAGTCCCAACTAGAGAAACAAACAAGGTGAGGGGAGTTTTCAATTTCGAAAACGAGATAAATAAAATTAAGATACCAATTCTGCTAGTAGAGTTAGCGAAAAACCTAGTTTATCGAAAGAAGATTACCAAAGTGATAGGTGTTTCAGAGCTAGAAAGATAATCTGATGTTTTGAACCTGGAAGATGATAAGCCCAACATCACTTTTGGTCCACATTTTGAAGGAGCCAAAGACAATGTTGCTCCCTTTTATATCACCTTAAATGTATACGATCAATTGCTACATAATTGCATGCTAGACTCTGGAGCCTCACATAATGTGATGCCTAAAATTATTATGGACAGATTGGGTCTCCAAATCACCAGACCTTATGAAGATATTTACTCATTTGATTTGAGAAAAGTTAAGTGTATGGGAATGATAAAGGATTTAGTAGTCAACCTGGCACAGGTCCCAGTTAAGAGCATCTTGATGGATGTGGTCATTGTTGATATTCCCCCCAAATACGGCTTACTGTTGTCTAGTTCATGGGGAGCCAAGTTGGGGGGTTCTCTTCAACTATATATGATGTATGCCATGATTCCTATGTTTGGTTGGAAATTTACTCGGTTGTACAGGGAGACGAGGTTAGCATATACAGTAAGCAACCCTCAAAATCTGAACAATTTCCCTATTTACATTGCAGATCAAGATTTAGGAAATTGCATCTTATCTTTTGACGACGGTTTAGATGGTTGCATAGAGGAAAATGATATAGATCATGAAGAATCAGGTTACATGACCGAGGATATGTGTAGCACCGGTATCTGGAAAATGTTTTTTGACGGTGCCTTGTCTGGCGAAGGGGCTAGTGCAGGAGTGCTTTTTGTGGCACCTAAAGAAAGGTTTGTTGTCCCTTTTTCTTATAGACTACAATGGAATATAGATTATACTAACAATGTATGTGAATACAAAGCCTTGGTCTTAGGATTAAAGGCTGCCAAGAGGCTAAAAATAAAAAACCTAGAGATATACGGAGATGCGGAGTTGATAGTCAAACAAATAAATCGGCAATACCAGGCCAAGCATCCCAGATTAAGATCATACAGAAATTGTGCCTGGGATCTAATGGAAAACTTTTTCTCGTCTGTAAATGTCCACTTTATCCCACGAACAGAAAACTTACAGGCTAATGCATTAGCTAAAGAAGCTTCAACTTTCACTCCTCCTACAACCTTTAAATTGAAGTATCACATAGAGATAAGACACAGACCATCTATACCGGATAATATCCAACACTGGCAGATTTTTGAGGATGATGAAAAAATTAAGAAGTTTCTTGAAGCAGTAGGTGAATTTTCCGAAACTCACGCATATCAAGAAAATTAGAATGACCATATATGGATCATGCAAGAAGGGGAGGACCCTCAAGCTTTCCAAGACAAAATCACAAATCATATCATGATGGTCCTAAAAAATAACCAGATTCTAAAAGGACTAATCCCTCTAGAAAGACTGTTTGATCAAAACGACATACCTGTAAAATCCACCTTACAACCCCAACCAGAAGAGGTTGAGGACTGTGACATAGGAACCAAAGAAGATTCCAGGATGGTTAAAATATCTAAACTCCTCCCCCTTGAAATAAAAGGCAAGTATAACGACCTACTCAAACAATTTAAAGATGTTTTCGCTTGGTCTTATGATGAGTTAAGAAGCTACGACACTACCGTGATCGATCACAAGATACCTCTAAAACCTGGGGTCAAACCCTTTAGACAAAATCTTAGGCAGATCAACCCCATTTTATTGCCTGTGGTCGAGAGAGAAGTGAAGAAGATTTTAGAGGAAAAAATTATAGTACCTCTGAGATATTCCGACTAGGTGGAAAACCTGGTCCCGATAAAAAAAAAGAGTGGGGAAATTAGACTGTGCGTGGATTTCAGAAATCTAAATAAGTCCTCTCTTAAAGACAACTATCCACTGCCTAAAATGGATCACGTGCTAGAAAGGGTAGTTGGGGAAAACAAAATGTCTATGATTGATGGTTTCTCTGGATATAATCAAATTGTCATGAATGAACAAGATAAAGAAAAAACATCTTTTACTACCCCTTGGGGTACGTTCATGTATGATAAAATGCCTTTCGTCTTGATGAATGAAAGAGCCACATTCCAACGCGCTATGGACATCGCTTTCATCGGAGAGAGGGATAAGTTCGTAGTCATCTATCTCAATGATTTAATGGTTTTCTCCAAATCCGACAAAGATCATTTGGTACATCTTAAACAAACATTCGAAAAATGCCACATGTTTGGTCTGTCCTTAAACCCCAAGAAATCACTCTTCGCCATGCAAGAAGGTATACTTTTGGGTCATATTGTATCTAAGGATGGAATTAATATTGATCCTAAGAGGGTTGAAGCAATAGACACTATAAACATTCCTAGAAATGTAAAATAAATTCAATCTTTCTTAGGAAAAATAATTTTTTTACGAAGATTTATCCCTAATTTCGTTGAAATTGTAAAATTGATCACATATATGCTAAAAAAGAACAGCGAAGTAAAGTGGAAAATGGAGGCCAAAACGTCGTTTGCACACATTAAGAAAGCCATAGCCGAGGCACCTGTATTGGCAAGCCCCAATTATCTAAAAGAATTTCTTATTTCCTCGTTTGCCTCCGAACACACGATTGTTGCGGTGCTCCAACAAAAAAACGAAGAGGGTTTCGAACAACCGATCGCCTTTTTCAGCAAGAGCCTCAGAGACGTAGAACTTAAATATGATATAATAGAAAAACAAGCGTACGCCATGGTAAAAGCACTGAAGGCATTTAGAACATATGTATTATACTCCAAGATAATCGTGTACGTACCTACAAGTTCTGTGAAAGATATTATGGTACAACTAGACAGCGATGGGAAAAGAGAACGATGGCTTGCCAAGATTAAAGAATTTGACCTAGAAATCAAACCTACTAAACTGATAAAGGGACAAGGCTTGGCCAAGATTTTGGTTGAATCGAATCTCAGATCTCTGGATATAAACTGCCTGCAGGAATGTGAGGGAGACATGAACATAAACGAGCTTGATGAACGATCAAATGCAATTAATATCGAGGAGAAGTTTGCATCATCAGAATGGTACAGAAACATAGTATCCTACCTGTTGACTCTAAAATGCCCAAGTGAACTA
Source organism: Picea mariana (assembly GCA_032191745.1). Classification (NCBI taxonomy): domain Eukaryota; kingdom Viridiplantae; phylum Streptophyta; class Pinopsida; order Pinales; family Pinaceae; genus Picea; species Picea mariana. The sequence goes on along the minus strand of JASDQU010509018.1, from coordinate 19,905 downwards.
TTGCCATCCAAATCCAGGACTTTAAAGTTTCATGCGGTTAAGTATTGTATTGCCGAAAATCAACTATATTGGAAATACCCACTCAGTTTCTTGTTAATATGCTTAGTCGAATCGAAAACAAAAAGGGTTATAAGTGAATTTCACGAAGGAGTGTGTGGAGGACATCACGCTTGGAGGGCCACAACTTACAAAATTCTGAGGGTTGGGTATTACTGGCTAAAACGTTTCTTAGATGTTAATGCCAAGGTCCGAGCCTGTAACCCTTATCAGCTATTTGTAGGTAAATAGAAACTCCCGACACTACCTTTAGTTCCGGTCAAAACTGAAGCCCCTTTTCAACAATGGGGGCTAGATTTTATAGGAAATATTAATCCACATTCTAGCGCTGAACACAAGTGGATCTTAACTACCACAGACTACTTTACTAAATGGGTGGAAGCTATCCCAACCAAAAGGGAAACTGACTCGATGGTAATAGATTTCTTAGAAGATAATATTTTGTCAATATTTGGCTGCCCACGGAAGATAGTCACAGATAATGCCCAAGTCTTCAAATCTATGGCTATGATCAGCTTCTACCAAAAGTATAATATCATTCTTGGCCATTCCACAGCGTATTACCCCCAAGGAAATGGAATGGTTGAGTTGTCTAACAAGAGCATGATCAATATAATTAAGAAAGTGTTGGATGAAAACAAAAAGTCTTAGCATGTGCATTTAAAGTACGCCTTGTGGGAGAATCGCATAGGAACTAAAAATTCTATTGCCATTTCCCCTTTTTAGATGGTATATGGGACAGATGCGGTGTTACCTATAAATTTAGCGCTCCCCGTGATGAAATTATGGCAAGATCAGAAAGAAGAACCTAATCATCTCATCAAGAGGATAAACCAGCTAATCAAGGTTCAACAACAGAGGGTCGAAGTAGATGAAAGGTTGCAGAAGTACCAAGATGACATGAATGCATTATTTGATCGTAGGTCAAAGGATAGAGATTTCCTCCTAGGTGATTTAGTATTAAGGTGGGATGAAAGGAGGGAAGAAACAGCGAAACATGGTAAATTTTATCACCTCTGGTATGGGCCATTCAGAGTCTCGGCTCTCGAAGGAAAAAATTCTTTCCTACTAGAAAATCTAGACGGTGAAATCCTCAATGCCCCTGTCAATGGGCATTATCTGAAGCATTATATGACATAAACAGTCATCAAAAAAAATAAAAAATAAATAAATAAATTTTATTAAATTCTTTATATTTCATATATAGAATTTTTTACATATGTATATATATTTCATTACGGATTGCTATTTTGATTTTATTTTATTTTCGTAAATTTTTGACACCTTTCGAAAAGCCTTGATAACTTTCATATTTGCCTTTTACAGGATTCCAGCTACAAACAAAATGAGCAGGAGAAGTAAACAGAAATTCATGTATCGGAAAATAAATTGGCTTAAACATGTGATAAAAAAGATTTTTGATAGTTTGGAAAGAAAATGAAACGGTAAGATAAAGGTGAGAATTCCTAAAAGACTTGTTTTGAAGGGTTCTCAAAGGAAACCAAGATAACCCCATAAGAACATGCCAATATCATCTGAAGTAATAGATAAAGGAACATTTCCATGGCTAAGCATTTACGAAAGAATAAGACGAAATGAATAAGTCACCCAAAGTAAAGCATCCCCCCAAAAAAATTTCAAGAGTCAGTTTTGATTTTTGACCCTTGTTTTTTTCAATTCGTAGATCTCTATCTGTCACCCCTTTCTGTTTTCGGGTTTACCTTTTGAAAAGACAACATCTTTCCAGTTTCGCATTTGTAGGGAGAAGAGATTAAGTTTTAACCTCAAAAGCTTCAAAGAAGATTGTGAAAAGTAAGCTCGTCTTCACAACTCCTCGGTCCCTTACTAAACTAAGTGACGCCTAAGTCATCCTGACTTTTCTAGGTTCTTCAACAGTTTCGGAGGATTGAGGCTTGCTCAAATCGAAAACTCCAAAAAATTAATTTTTCCCTTTCTCCCTGCAAGCAAAGGTGTTGTGAAAGTTAAGGAAAGGTTGGTACTAAGTAATCAAAGTAAGTTGGCAGAATTATAATGCAAAATGTTACACAGATATCAGTCCTCATACAAACTGATGGCCCCCACTTCGCGCTCTAAAAAAGAAAATTATAAGACAGGTGGTGAAAGGAAATTCAGAAATGATTGCCCCCATCTAGTCCAAAAGACAATGAAAGTAAATTCATAAATGATTACCCTCATCTCAGCATTTAAATGCATAAATATATTCCGAAGTGGTGAAAGGAAATTCAGTAAAAAGGGCCAGATAACTTCACCAGGGTACTAAAGAGGCTCACTGGCAGTGAAGCAACATCTGAGATATCTGTAAGGCTGTTATACATGATTATCACTCTGCTCTGGTAACCAATTTTTTCAAAACCCAATCTACATCCCAAGTTCAGACTGTTGGGTCTCCTAGAATTGTTTTGATTGTCTCAACGCAGACCTGAATTCGGTAACGAGAAGGAGAAAGTCATGAAAGGGACTACATCTAAGTGAAAAAAGTATTTGAGTTTTCAAATCTTTTCGAAGGTAAAAGACGAAGTCCCTTTCCCCTTCGGTATCTTGTTCTAAGGAACATCTTCGCTGGATTAAAGCCATTGACTCCATTTACCCAATATAGGCACGTGGTCTACTGTTCTTCCCGTCTTGCAGGAAAACGGGATCCCTAGCTAGATCCGCCTTTGTTTTTTAGCCTTTTTTTAATTTTTATATCTTAATGCTTGAAATCGAAAGATGGTTTTTGTATTTTCCTTTATTTTCCCCAAAATCTCAGAAGTCTCATCGTGTAAACAATGATGGTTATCATGCTCTTAAGGCATGATTTATTTTTTAATCATTTAAACGAGTCAAAAGTTATAGATCACATAGTTTACAAATCCCGAGGGGAGAAACGGCAAAATAGTCTTAAAAAGTTTACCCAGATCTGTATCGAGAGTAAAGATACTCTAAACCACAATTAAGCATCATTGAGATCTCGTGTCTCGGTGTTTGCTAGCTCCAAAAGTCTTACCGTCATAACCCCGATAGCCGAAACTGCGAGACTCTTGTTTTATGTAACCTAGGTTAGTGTTAAACGTAAAAAGTTCAGCTGCGGTTAAGATTAGTCAAGCATTCGCAACTCGGCATGTTTTCCCTCAAAATCCATACCTTCAAAGTGTCGAGTCGCGAAGTCGTGATAAAAATAGAAACGTAATTAATTAAACACTTAATCCATTTTTATCCTCCAATTTAATTAAATCATATCATCGCGATCTCGTGATTTTGCAACTTGGCATACGAGCCTCCCGGAAGATATACCTTCAAAGCCCCAAGTCGTGAATTCGCGATATAAATAAAAACGTAATTAATTAAATGCCTAATCATGGTTATGTTTCTTTATTAACCAAAGATAATTATCGCAATCTCAAGTCTTAGAGGTTCAAAGGGTTAAAGCGAAAGCTCCCAATGAGGCGAGTGCCAAAAGATTAATTAACATTTAAAAAGGCCTGATTAATTAATCTAAGCCAACATTTCCATTGTTTTAATACAAATTAATATGCACAGTCTCCGAGGAAATTTTAAACTTTCCTTGCACCAACTTGCATTACGAACTGTCAAAATCTAGGACATTAATTGGAAACGAGGCGAATTGACAAGTTAGGATTTGTTTTTTATTGCTAAATTTATATTTAAGAATGATTTGACCTTTCTATTCCTAAGGATGACCTAGTTTTAAATGGTCGAAGGCATGGATATTTTATTTGTTGTCACAAATTTCATCTCTATTCTACACAGAGAAAACCTTTCTAGAGAGAACTAATTTCTGTATGTATACATATTGTTATCGCAGGAGAGCTAAAGTAGAATCCCCCACCATGGCCCCGCGAAAGGTGTCTAAAGCCACTGTTGAGGTTTCAGGACAAGGTTCAGAAAATGTTTCTAATACTTCACCTCGAAGTGTCGACTCTGTCAGGACCTGGTCATATATTTCTGAGGTTCTATAGTCCGAATTGGTAGATGTTTCAAATGATTCCAGTGAAAATGAAAAAGATGACCTGATCACCAAATATAATATCATCATCCAGGCTCAAATGCATAATGTAGCAACTAGGCCACGTCTACTCCCTTACTATGATATGGTCTAGTGGGCATTAGACCATGTGGATATACCAACCAAAACCATCGTTAGCGAGCAGAGGGTCACCATTGGAACTTTCAAACCCGAACAATTGCAGGCTATGTACAAATTGCCAACCGTGTCAGAACCTACATACAATGTCGAATTCTTGGAGAATTTTAAACAGAAGAAATGTGTGCAAAATGACAAGACTATGTACAGTTTAATCAAAGATTGGGTTTCACACCCTGCGAAGTTCAGGGTGGATAGTAATGGTATATATTCAATATCTTCTTTGGAACCACAGTTTAAATATGTAGCTATGATGACCTACAGATTATATGGGAGAGAGGACAGCACACATTTTTTCCTTCAGTGGGTGCCTCTAATCCATTCAGTTGACGAAGGTTGTTCCTTCGACTAGGCTAAACTACTGCCTGATAGTTTGATCAGTCAAGTTACAGAGTATCAAGAGCAGAAGGAGAGAAAAAAGATCGCTTCATTCTTTATGTCAGTGTATATCATGGACGCCGTGTTTTTTCTGATGCCTTTTCCCTTAATGAGTTGGAGCTGGACTCCATCGGAGGTTGAGCCCATCCACGTCTACCATTCAAAACTGTGGGAAGACAAAGCTTCATATTTTGTGTATGAAATCATCCACTGGGTAATGGTACCATTGCATTCCACTATCTTTGGCCACCGACCACCCAGGATCTCAGACAGTATCATGGTAAATTTGAGAAGTATAACCGATTGGTACGTGGAGGCAGAATTTTCATATCTCAGGGTTTTCGACGCTTATGTTCCTCTGAATGCCTTACCACTATTCATACCCGATAGGCTGGCTTGTCGTCAGATTTCCAGGAAAACCGTAATCGGTGGTGTAAGCAAAGAACTTAAGGGATATTCTAAAAAGGTATGGCCACCTTTTCCTATTCATCTACATTCCTATTCTTTATTAGATTCCGGGCATTCTAAAGCTGAGGTAGCAGCCTTGGAAGACCTGAAATTGGTTCATGTTAAATTCAAGAAGAACGATTCACATAGGGTCGTAAGTAACCACTTATCCAATTGCAGGCTTAAAAGGTTTGAGCATGAAAATCCTCCCTCGGATGACATTTTTCAAGACACAAGATCTTATGACGAGGTTTTGGCTCCGATATAAGCCCTGGCTCCTGAAGAAAGGGCCGATGTTTTAAACTTCCAAGAACATTGGCGTTGTTTTCTTCCCCCGGTATTGCGGGGTGAGAATCCAATAACAGTAGAGGTGCAGCAAAAATAAGCCAAAGGCTCAAAAGCTTCAGCACCCAGACAAGAAGAACACCAGGACAGGGAGGAGCAAACTAGGAGTCCAAAACCAGAAATGAAAACACCCGATCCGCTGAAAAAGAAGACTCCAGTTACCACTCCAGGCCAATCAGCTAAGCAAATCGGAGATCCCATCACCTCCATTACTCCCTTACAGACAACTCAGAGGAACATAGACGCAGGGTGGATTTTCAATGAAGAATTGAGACCTATAAGGATGGAAGAGCTCCCTCCAAATGAGTTCTTTTTTGATAAAAAGAGAAAAGTTGTGGTAAAAAGAGAATTCTATCAAGATGCAGGATCAACGGCCAAGAAATTTAAGGTGTTGATCGATGAGAAAGATAAGAAGAAAGAATAATTCATGATAGAAATAGCCGGGACATTAGGGTCATTTGCTATGGAAAACCAATTTTTAGTTGGGGTTTTGAAAAATCAGCTGAAGTGAAAAAATCGCCTCATCAAAACCTTAGAAGCCAAACTAACCACAGCAGAGGAAGCTGCCCAGGACCAGGCGAACACAGGAATAGAACAAGCAAGGATGGTAGATAAAAAGGAAATCGAGCGGCTCAAATCTAAGTTCGAACAAGCAAAGTTGGTAGCTCAGACCAATCAAATACAGGTAGGCCAACAAAGAGACTTGATAGGGCAGCTACAAGTTAGATTAGAGTTCATCGAAAGCCAAGTTATAAACATCGGGATATTCTAGTCCCAGGCTATGGAGATTCAGAGCAGAGTTTCTGCAGCCCAACGAAGTTTACTTGCCAAGGTAAGGATGATTCAAGACAACTGCCTGCTTGTTGATCAAGTATTGGAAAACTTATCTATTAGAGAGAGAGAAGTTGSAGCAGCTCGGCTCACATTTCAAGAGGCTATAATAGCTACAACAAACAGGGAATCAACAAAAAGTTCTAAGTTTTCCATTTCGGAACAGACCCAAGGTACTATTTTGTTGAAAGAATGGGAACGCGGCATATCCGAAGGCAAATTGCAAGCCAGGAAGGTAAGGAAACCCTATGAAGAGGATTTTGGTTCAATAGATGGAAATCTGTTAGGCATTGATAGCGAGAGTAATGATGAGACGCTAAGCCAAATGAATATGGAGAAACTCTCGCTTGATATAAATGAGAAAGAAGAAAAAGATTCGACCAAAGTCCACAAGTAACTCTGGAAGACATAGTTCAAATAGATAAATGGATTATTAAACCAAGTGTGCAATTGTGCACTATTGACACCCTAGACTGACAGATGGAAGAAAGGTTGCCGCAATTAGTCAGAGATTGTTACATTTTTTAGGCCAATTGTTAAGCGGAACCTTAAAGGTTGATATCTTGACTGGTGGAAAAATGTGTCACTTGTACCGAGCATGCGAGAGGGCAGGCTTCTGGTACCAAATAAAGACATAGGATAAAAAAATGAAATGATTGATCTCCTTCTCGTTGTAACTGAAAATCCTGGAATGATTGGGATTCCATCTTATGTAAATTTGTATAAATACACAATAGAAGGAAGAAAAAAAGGCTGGACCTTTTTAGGTCGATTATAATAGAGATGTTTCTCCCTCGAGAGTTAATATAAATCAAATCCAAAGATTCTTGATTCCGTCATGACTGTGTTATGAGTTTGTTTCCTTATATTTCATATTTCATTTCATTTTGTATATGTATCTGATGAATGCTTCGCTATAATTTAGTACAACCTCTACTATAGTGAATAAATTTTAGTTTTTTATATTGTTTACCATTTTTCCTCTATACCGGCTATCAGCAGGTATAAGACCAATAAACACTTTAGATTTCTATATATATTTTATTCTTCATCAAGTTATTTCTTTATCTTTTTCTTCCTCTGTTTATGAGTGAGATTCTCCATTGATAGGAGACTTACATGATATACAACTTAATGTTTTTCTTACACCTCATACGCATTTATTAAAATATAAATCAGTTACGGGAAAGGGCCTTTGGTTTGCACCCTGTTTTCACTATCGGAGCTATACCTCTCCTTTATACGAACAAAATCGAGACAGCATCTAAAAAAATTCTTTGAGATTTTCTTATCATTATGTTCCTCTATGACTATCCCTGTCACAAGACAGCCTAATATTGAACCTGGACTATCAGATCAAACACATATCGCCTTGAATCTTTTTTATACCATTCTTAAAACAGCCACTACCCGGGTATAACTAGAACATTCGTAGGCAACAATTGAAAGGGACATAAACATCCAGGAACAGTTGGAAGCTAGACAACAACCTAGAAATCAACCCTAGCTTCCCTTGCCGAAGGTTGACATTTCTTCCTTCTCTACCCCTTACTCACTTTCGGATGCCTAGACACTGTACTTCTAAGCCTTAAGTATAGACTCTGGAACAACAACATCCATGGTAAAAAATTTAGTTTTTTCTTTGCTATATTTTTAGAAATACAAGTTCTGAAAATGAAGGTTTTTTACTAGTCTTGAAATTAGTCTTAAACATTTGTTCTTTGTAAAATAGTCATATCTAAATCTAGAAAATTCCAAATTGAGTGCCACTAGTTCCATTGTAAAGAATATAAATCATAGTATTTTATGTTCAAATTTCAGAAGTAGATCTAAAAAATTGGACATGTGGTAGGTTATACAAGTTTGTTCTTTTGAAAGTGACCAAAAAAACAAGATTTTGTAAAGTTACCATAACTTTCTCTTGACACATCAATATTTGGAAAGTTATCATAACCTATGACATTGCAAAGAAGACATATTTGGATACTATTAGCATCACCATTTTTCTTTCAATTAGAGTCATTTTTCAGTCAAGTTACAACCCATGTGTCAAAACACGTGAAGTCAGGTACGTAGCAATGAAGGGGACGAAGTCAGCAAGTTGTCGGTTGGCCCTTGGAATTGGGAAATGATGTTAGAGTCGAAACATACATGAATGGTATAGGTATGTTGTTCCCAGAAAGTCGGGTCATGTCAAAGTTAGTCTCTACGTGCCCCAGGTCGAGTCAAGTAGTTAATGGAGGTCACGTCGACAGGTGTTTTAACTATTATCAGTTCATCATGAAGGTCGAAGGAATGAAAAATCATGGCATTTGCATCGCGTATTCCCTGCAGCCCTCTTTGCATGTACCTTATACGCACAGATGTGTTATGGAAAATATGTGGTTCGATTCGAAACATCTAGTCACCATGAGTTTAGTGTTCTTTGGCATGATTCTTCCTTCTGTACGATCGATTATAAATCCCAGAGGTTCTACACCCATTTTGTTCTCAAAATCATATTCAGGCTTTTTCTGTAAGTTTTCTCCTAGGTCCAGGTTGATCGAATTCTCCATTTTGAGCATCCACCCAATATACTGTGTGCAAGACAGATATTGGTCGCGCCATGATGACCTCTCCGGACCTAAAGAAGGGTACATGTAGTAGCAGGATCACCAGACCCAAGCCCGAAAGTGATTGGGATTCATTCTCACTCACAACAGGCATCCCCAAGGATAAAAAAGGGATTTTTCCTTTACCCACGGGAACAACAACATCACACTGCACAGAACTTGAAGCGGAAGGAACTATGCAGGAAGGAAGGACAGGAGAAGCCATGTCTCCCCAACAACGAATACCTTGGAGAAGGGGCAGACCAAGGAAGCTGGGGAAACTTGAATCTTAGATGAGCCGTGTGCACGACCAATCGTTGAGTAATTACTTATGTGCGTCATCCGCTTAGAGCCTTTGGAAGGTACTAGCCGAGAAAGTGGGAGCAGAACGAGGAGGATGGATGTTGTGGGTTCAAATGATCAAGAGACATTTCAACAGCTGAAGCAAGCAAAGCTAGCCATCACTGAACTATACCAAGAAAATAGGGAGTTGAGAAAATAGCTGGTGACAAAGACCACAGAAGCCTCAAGAGCACAAGGTTGCGAAGGGAATGTGACGTGGCTCAAAAGACAACTCAGAGAGGTGCAGGATACGATTGTATAGTTATGTGAAGCACAACGACTATCAGAAGAAAGGTATTCCAAACACTCTAGAAAATGTGAAGCAACCAAAGAGATAGCATGCTCAGCTCCCGCCAATGAGCAGAAGAAACAAGATTAGTCGAGTTCTCTCTTTCATTCGCAAATAGAAAGAAAATATTTACAATTTTGAAGGAGATATCACCCAAGACATTTTTCCATTTTAATAACGGTTGTGACTGTCTACAACCACTTGTCATGCACACTTCCCCCAACAAATGAGCACATGATAGAAAATCAAAGTTGTTACAGCTGACAGTGGGACTCTAACAAACACTTTTCCACCCATATACATGATCGACAATCGAATCCCTATGGCGGATTACAACGATCATGATGTAGTCATATGTATATTTTGTCTATTTTTGGAAAACATCATGCAAAGAGTTTTTTAAAGTAGAACAATCAATTTCCTAGTTTGTAGAGATAGTAGTTAGAAGAGTAGGGTAGCCCAAGCGGCTCTCTCGTTTATATATTTGATTGTTTCTATGTAAGTCAGGTTGGTTGGAAAAATTAGTATAGACAGTAACTATTGTATGTAATTTGAGTTCAACTGAAACTTAATGCAAAGGTCTTGTAACTTTGATGAAAAGATTATAATTGTAGTAGTTGGATGTATTGTTTTCCTTTCTTTGTGTATGTGCTTCCTGTTATCTTTATTCATATCGTTTTCTGTCTAATTCGGAATGAATTTTTGAACCTATGGATTCGCTCCGCAACGCCCCTTGTTTGCGCCATTTAGACAAAATGTTTTTCTTCTAAAAGTTAACTCTAAATTCATCTGTAGTGGTGCTCTGATTTACTTCTTGTGTTTTCTCCTTGCCACACATTAAGACTTTGCACTGAATATTGTTTCTCTCTTATCCTTATCCTCTCAAGTTTAGTCATCAAGTCATTTGTTTCTATTTCTTTCTCGAATCGACTCCATAGCCCAAACTCTTACATTCTTGCACCAATATAACCAAAAGCCATTATTTAGAAGGTGTTAAATATAGCCATAGTTTTAAGGCTATATCCTGCACGGAGACGAAGTCTCTTGAGAGAGCCCTCTCCAGGTCTGAAAGGCTAGTTTCAGGACTCAAAGTTGGTTGAAACAGTTACCTCTATCGTATTTTTATCATCCGAACAGATTTATAGAGTGTTAACATTCTAGCACCATTGTCGGGGATGAAATTGAATAAATTTTCCCTGGGAGAATGAATAACGTTGTAGTTTGGCCCCTGAGGGTAATAGAGGGACAAACATCTGTATCAGCTGAAATCTTTACCCTAGCGACTCCAGTCAAAAAGACCAGTAGTTCCAAGTAGCATAGTTCAAGAACCCTAGTTCTTAAGATGATCTATACAAGAGAAAATACTAACCCAAACCCTACAGAGTCTGTGTACGACCCCAAGAAATTTTTTTGTAGGACTAGAGAGAAAGCATCGAACCCGTTCCATTACCTAGACAAAATTCTGTCCTTACCAAAAGACGACACGCAAATCATCGACGACCTTGAGTTTGATGCATTTTTTGAGCAAACCTTGTTCAGGTCTAAGTCGGAAACCATCTTTGACGAGATATTTTTTGACCAGAAAAGATTCCAAACCCTAGTGTCTAATAATATTCCTCAAGTCCCAAACCCTCCTAGATCCATGGCCTCCAGATTTCCCCCCCTCATTCTGCCATCCCAACTGCATGATCTGCCCCAAAATCATAGCCAGAGGATTAAACTCTATGATGTTGAAGGGAACATTTCAGCCTAGAAGCATTTGGATTGGTTCAACAAATTCGTCCACCTGGAAGAGGTAGACTATGCAGACGCGAAAATGAGATTGTTAGCACAGAGTTTTGTGGAGGAGGTGAGGAAGTGGTTCAAATCCCTACGACCAACAAGTATCCAAGACTTCGTTGAGTTTGAAACATATTTCATCAATATATGGAGAGACAAGAAGAACCCCCTACAATTGTTGACGTAGCACAATAATATGAAGAAGTCGTCGTAGGAGACGATGCAAGAATTATCATCCCATTTCATGAAGTTTTATAAATCGATTACTACATAAGTCTAGACACCTCCCATGGCTACGTAGATATGATATGATGACTCCTTCGCTTTGTTGTCAAGAGAAATAATATCAACAAACCTGGAAACGATAATGAGCAATGTGATCAAAGTCGAGGTAAATATGATGGTGTCAAGGAATACCAAACAKAGATTCAACAAAGTCGATAAGAAGCCCCAAGGAGATGCGTAGCCATCAATGTCGAGATTCATAGACGACAAATTTGACTTAATGATGAGAACCATGGAGAAGCTAATGGAGAATATGTATCTAGGAARCATACCCGTTGCCCGAGAATAGCATGACCCCCAGCCCAGGAATTAGAACCTCAGGAGGGGTCAGGTTCCTTAAATCAAATAGAGGGAATAGAGGGAGCAGAGAGATCAAGGCGACCAATAGACAAGGCCTTCGTTCCAAAAAAACTACATGGATGAAGACTTCGATCAAATGTTTGAAGACCAAATGCATTGTTTCGATGACAATAATCCGCGCGTGTTTATAACAAAGAGAGAACATGACTGGTACATGAGCAGAAACGACAATTTTATGCTGGAGATGGACGATGCATGGATTGGGGAAACTGATGGCACGTTGTACTGGGAAATGGAAGAGTTCAGAAAAGTTTATCAGAATGCCATCATGCAGTTTCAGAATAAATATAACCTCAGGAGCAAGGAAGCGTCCACCGAGCCTCAGCAGACTAATCCCATAAGGAAACCTCTAGTGAACACCCCTTCCACAAGCTGACCAAGGCCATTCAACATGAACAAGGATGCGATGGAGAAGGAAAATTTGAAAGAGGAGGCCCCGAAGAAAACTTTGGAAGCAATACGAGAAGCAGGTGGAAAATAGGTAGAGAAAGTCTGTCCTCTCTTTAACTTTGAACATGAAATGGCTAAAATCAAAATCTCTACCCATTTCAATGAACTTATCAAAAAGGGTGAATAATGGGAGAAAATTATTAAAATGTTGAAAATGGAAGGGACCCCCGACACTTTGAATGTCCAAGATGATCACCCCGCTATCCTATTTAGTCTACGCATTGAAGAGACAAGTGATATTGAGGACGTCCCTCCATTTTACATTAGTTTGAAGGTCCACGACATGACCCTTGATAAAACCATGCTATATTTAGGTGCATCGCACACATTTCTTGCCAAAGGTGATCATGGATGAACTGGGTTTGGACGTCACCATACCTTATAAGGACCTTTTCTCTTTTGACTCGAGGAAAATAAAGTGCCTGGGCCTCATCAAAGACTTGGTCATGTCATTGGCCCAGATTCCTTCAAAGAACATGGTGATGGACATGGTCGTGGTGGAAATACCCCCTAAGTTTGGCATATTGTTGTCCAGGTCATGCGCTGCAAAGTTAAAGTGGACCCTACAAATGGACATGTCATATGCCACCATTCCTATCTTTGTCCAAGACATATGGTTGTATAGAGAAGTGCTTCTAAAATACATGGTGAGTAGCAAGACGCAGACAAATAACCATCCCATATACTCCATCGACACAGAAGTTGGTTCTTCTATATTCTACAATGACCTAAGTTTTGAAGAAGAAGAGTCGACAACCATCATGACAGTCGATGAAGAAACCGTGCGGAAAGTACGAGAGTGCAACGACTTGGAGAAACACACAGAAAAMAAGATATGGAACATGCATTTCGATGAAAYGGTCAACAAATAAGGGGTTGGGGCCGACGTGTGGGTAAGCCCCCCTTAAATGGGCACAAAGTTGTGCTCATACAAGCTCGCGTTCGAATGTACAAACAACATGGTCGAGTATGATGCACTAATTCTGGGCCTGAAGGTGTTGAAATAATTAGGCACAAAGAGGATAGCATTGCACGGAGTCTCTAAACTGTTCATAAACCAGGTTAAAGTAATATATCAGAAAAATCACCCCAGGCTAAGAGCATACAGAAACTTGGCGCTGGGCCTCCTCGAGGAATTTTCAAAGTATGACATATCTGCTATCCCAAGGGAGAAAAATCAGATCGTCGATGTGTTGGCCACCTCTGCCTCAGTTTTTAAAATCCCCATCTTCCAAAACAAAAAATACGAGATTGAATTCAAACACAAGCCAACAATGCCTCATAATATCAAATATTGGCAGGTGTTTGAGGATGACAAGCAGGTAGAAATATTTCTTCAAATGAGCAACAAGTTCTCTAACATAAACATTGATGATGAATGTTGTTGCAATGAATACGGGAGTGTGGATCCGCATAGTAATGGTGAACCTTTCCAGAACCATATCGTGGGAAGGGACATAATACAACTGAAGAATAACATCATTTTGAAGGGGTTAGTGCCGCTGGAAAAGTTGTTTGACGAAAATGACGTGGCTAAAAATCCCAAGGTCACTGCAAATGAAGAGGACGTGGAAGACTACAACATCGAGACTGAGGACAACCTGAAAATGATCAAGTTATCAAAAATGCTTAGCCCAGAGGTCAAGCAAGACTACATCAAGCTCATGAAGGAGTTCCCTAATGTTTTCGCATGGAGCTATGATGATTTGAAGGTGTATGACACTAAGGTGATCCAACATGTTATCCCTCTCAAGGAATATCAGAAGCCTTTCAAACAGAAGTTGAGATGGATAAACCCCCTGTTACTGTCGTTGATTGAGAAAGAGGTAAAGAAACTTTTCGACGCTAAGATTATTGTTTCTTTGTGATTCTCTAAATGGGTAGTTAATTTGGTGCCCGTAAGAAAGAAGAGCTATGGCTATATCCTTCAAAAGGTGGTGGGTTCCTAGAAGATGTCCATGATGAATGATTTTTCAAGGTATAATCATATCATTGTCCACCCAGACGATAGATAAAAAAAAACTTTCGCAACTCCATGGGGAACGTTCATGTATGCAAAGATGCCCTTCGGCCTGATGAACGTTGGAGCCACTTTCCAAAGGGAAATGGACAACATGTTTTCCAACAAAAAGGACAGGTTCATTGCGATCTATTTGGATGACATCATGGTATACTTTGCCTCCGACAAACAACACCTTGATCATCTGAAGAAAATTTTCCAAAAGTGAAGGAAGTTCGGCATATCACTATATCCAAAGAAATCACATTTTGGGGTGGAAGAAGGGAAGTTGTTAGGACATATTATCTCAAGGGAAGGAATTAAGATAGAGCCCAACAGGGTTGAAGGAATCCTGAATATCGACACTCCATGGAGTAAAAAGGAAGTGTAATCCTTCCTGGAAAAAGTAAACTTCTTAAGGAAATTCATCTCGAATCTGGCAGATATTATAAAGCATATCACCTACATGCTCAGAAAGGGAAATGAAATCAAGTGGAACCCGGAGGCCAAGAAATTGTTTGAAGATATCAAGGTGGCATTGACTAGAGCACTTGTACTATCCAGTCCATATTTCATGAAGAACTTCATCCTATTTTCATTCACCTTAGAGCATACGATTGTCAGTGTGTTGTTACAGAAAGACGAACAAAACTTTGAGAATCCTATATCTTATTTCAGCAAGACGTTGTAGGATGCTCCACTAAGGTATGACATCATGGAAAAACAAGCGCATTATTTAGTGAAGGCCTCGAAGGATTTCAAGACGTACATATTGCATTCCCACGTCATTTCTTGTGTGCCCAACAACTCATTAAACGATATCCTGACTCAGCCCAACCCTGAAGGAAGGAGAGGTAAGTGGATAGCATTCATGCTGGAATATGACCTAGAGATCAAGACTATGAAACTAATTAAGGTTCAGGGCCTTGGAAAGCTAATGGCACAGTCGAACTACGATGTTGTGGGAATAAATATCATCGTCGATCTGTCAGAGAGTCCTCAAAAGAAATGACTACACAGGTGTCCTAGGAGTTCGTCGATTCTTCATGGTATGCAGATATCATCTATGTGTTGAAGAATCTCTAGGCCCCTCCAAGTGTAAGTAAGACTAAGGCCAGACTTCTCAATATTAAAGCGGTTAAGTTCTGCATCATGGAAAACTCACTCTACTAGAAAGATCCTGGGAGAATGTTGTTGAGTTATTTGCTAGAGAATTATGTGAAGCGAGCCAAAGAAGAATTTTACAAGGGAGACTACGGGGGACACCATTACTGGAAAACCACCATGCACAAAATCCTAAGGGCAGGTTACTATTGGCCTACAATATTCATAAACATGTACAAAGAAGCCTCCATCTTCCATGAATGTCATATTTTTGACAGGAGAAGAATGTTATAGTCCCTGCCACTAAAGTCGATCTCAGTTGAGGCACCATTCATGTAGTGGGGTTTGGATTTCATAGGGAAAATAAATCCTCCATCCTTAGCGCAAAAAAAATGGATTCTCATGGCCACTGACTACTTCACAAAATTGATAGAAGTGATCCCCATGAAACAAGCTATCGACGTAGTCATCATCCAATTCTTGGAGAAAAACATCTTGTGGAGGTTCAGATGTCCTGTTAAGATCATAATAGACAATGCGGCCACATTCAAGTCTAAGAGGATGTAAAAAAAAATTTAGGATTATAATATAACACTGGGGCATTCTACGTCGTACTACCCACAAGGAAACGGGTTATCAGAATACTCGAATAAAATCCTAACCAGGATCATCAAAAGGCTCCTGCAAGACAAAAAGAAATACTGGCATAAAAATAGTATCTATGCATTGTGGGTAGATCAAGTTACCACCAAGAAGTCCATCTCAACATCGTCTTTTTAGATTGTATATGATGCAAACACAATTTTCCCTACCACACTGGGGTTGCCCGTTAGAAAAAAATTTCAAGGGCAGGAGGCTGAGCCAAATGATGTGCAAAGAAGAATAAATCAGTTGGTTCACACACAACAGATGAGGGAACAAGTGTATAATCGATCACAGCTCCACCAGGAAAATATGAAGAAAGCCTTTGACAAGCATTCCAAGCCATAGGATTTTTGGTTGGGTGATCTAGTGTTGAGTGGGGATGTGATAAATGAGGACAAAGGAAAGCACGGAAAGTTCGATAACATGTGCACGGGTCCATTCAGAATCGGTTCACATCGTGAAAATAATTCTTATTTTCTGGAAGAACTAAATGGGGAGTGTGTTGGTTGGGGGCCTGTAAAAGGAAGGTTCCTTAAACATTATCTGATCAAATAAATTATGTTTAAGTCATCTGTTATTGTAAATAGTCATTTTATTTTTGTGTCAAGTCAGTAGGTCAGCAGAAAATTGAAGCCTAAAGTGAAGGCCCTCAGTTTTATGCTGAGTATTTTAGAAGTTGCTTCGAAAGGTTTAGGTTGCATCCTATTTTTCATATTGCATTTTCGAAGAGTCGAAAATAAGTCCCAATGTCCAGGCACTTGATCTACTGTTCTTTGCTACTTCGCAGGGAGGATAGTATCCCCGTTGGATCCAGCTGCTAGCGCTGCCATTTTTCTTTCAATTAGAGTCAGTTTTCAGTCTAGTTACATCCCATGTGTCAAAACACATGAAGTCAGGTACATAACAATGAAGGGTTCAAAGTTAGCAAGTGGTCAATTGGACCTTGGAAGAAGGAAGGGATGTCAGAGTCGAAACATACGTGAATGGTATAGGTATATTGTTCCCAGAAAGTCAGGTCCTGTCAAAGTTAGTCTCTATGTGCCTCAGGTCGAGTCAAGTATTTAATGGATGTCACATCGATAGGTGTTGTAACTATTATTAGTTCATCATTAAGGCCAAAGGAATTAAAAATCGTGGCGTTTGCATCATGTATGCCCTGCAGCCCTCATCACCTATACCTTAAACGCAAGGATTTGTTATGGAAAATCTGCGGTTCGATTTGAAACATCTAATCACCATGAATTCAGTGTTCCTTGGCACAATTCTTCCTTCCATATGATCAGCTATAAATCCCAGAGGTTCTACACCCATTTTTTTTGCGAAATCAGATTCAGGCTCTATCTGTAAGTTTTCTCATAGGCCAAGGTTGATCGAATTCTCCATTTTGGGCATCCACCCGATATACTGCGCGCAAGATAGATATTGGTCATGCCATGACAGCCTCTCAAGACCTAAATAAGGGCACATGTAGTGGCAGGATCACCAGACTTGAGCTGTAACAACCCTCCTCGTTATGACAACAACTCTGAGAATAGGTGCAAAATTTTTATTTTATTTTTTTAAAAGTGTGTGTGCACGTGTAGAATGGAAAAAAACATAACTTGACTCTATGTCACCACCCGAAAACCAACAAGACACCACCACGAAGATTACCACAAGAAGACAAGGGCGCCCAACAAGTAGCTGCAAGCAATGATCGACCCCAGACATAAGGCACACACAAGTACTGCAACAATAACGATCAAGAACATAAGGTGCACACAAGTACTGCGAAAATAATGACCAAGGACATAAGGTTCACTACGTAAACATTCACGACATACTGGTTTATGCACAGCACGAACACAGAGGGAGAATCCATAGTAGTAGGTCTTACTATTTCTGCACAGGAAAGCAGGGCATTTAATCTTAGTTCTCTGCTCCGGAGAGAGACAAGGTCAGATAAGCTCCTGACTGACTGCTCAGGCAGAAACTAGTAATCCCCTCAGGTGTGTCGCAAGAGTGGAAACCATGCCTTTAAAGGGCCCAAGACTCTTGATACGGCACTGGATTCTTTCACGAAAATAAACACCACACAGACTTCTATACTAAGGCTACAAGGAGGGGTCTACACCTTGCCCGACACAAGCAGACCAAGCGATAAAAGATTACGACCACGTACAACAATAATGAGCAAATAATCATCACCACCACAAAACACCACCCGAATGGACTCCGGAAACAACCAACCACTAGAAAGACTCAATGACATTAAAAACAAACCATTTACTCCATTGACTTCCTTTAAACAACGATTTACCCTCTTCCTTGATTATGTACAATTATCTAACTGCAATTCCATGTTTACAGAATCATAATAACCCAGGATACCTAGTTCAAGATCTTACATTTCCTGTGTCATGAAGAACAACAAAATTTAGATAGCATTTCAATAAAATAACATTGCCAGTATATCTTATATTCCAAAACCTTGCAAACTAACTAACAATCAAATTACCTATCATGTTATCAACATCAACCTTATATCCTTATTTTATTTTGCAATAAATCACCCACCATATATTTTAATGAAGTGCTCCATACGTATCACCATAACCATAGATTACAGTAAGGTAACTATGCCATACATAACATTACAATAACTTACAATCTAAACTATCCACAACATTACATTGTTAGGTCTCAAACCCTACATCACTTACTATGTCACAATAACCCTCCCATTAAATAATAAGGAATTTTACATTTTATTTGTGATTAATAAATAACTCCACGCTAGCATTCCATAACCTAGCCATATCATCACTTTTGTGTTAAACTTATAATTCAATTAACAAACAAGGACTTTTCATGGAATTTGTTCGCAGAACAATTTAAACTACTAAAACCAGACTAGAAGAATAGCCCTCTCGTTACCCTTATGTTAAGTAGCCTTGCATTTACCATTACAATTACAATTACAATTAAAACGAGGGTTTTACCCTTACGCATTACAATATCATTTTATAATCACTTCAGAATTTATAAACAGAGGGTAGAGTAACTATACCCATACCTTGAAACCAAATCGACACGACATTTAGATAGCCATTACTTGCTAACTTAATATCATTTAAACTTTACAAGAACATTTACGCATCCCTAATATTTAATCTTATGTTACACACATCCCCTTACGTTACCTGTCACTGACATTCACCTAACAGAAATAAATAACCATTGACGTTATAAGCTAATACTTCCATTAAATAATGCTGCAAATTCCTAACCAGTAAGGTAAATAGCCATTATATAATAGTTGAATAATCAAATTAATAGATAGCAAAAAAAATGAATACATTGCATTTTAACTAACCACTAAATACAACTTATCAGATCAGTCGTAGCTGCTTCCAGGAAGCAATGATTTGGAGGGTTGGTGGCATTTAAATTTAAATAGGGTGGATGTCTTGGGACTGTCACCGACAAGGAGAGATCGCCCATATCTAAAAGGAGAAGGTAATCATTTATTATTTCTCGGACAGCCCCATCTGGAACGACTCCCGTGCTTAAGACAATAATGAAGGGAAACAACTAAATCTGGCAGGGCACTCGAAAGTCAAATAAGAATCAAGTCAACCGAACTACCAGAATGATTTATCTAACAACAAACCAAGTCCCATGAGTTGACCGATGGTGAGTGGTGTTTCCCACAGTCGCCATGCACGACCCAATCGTTAGTTATGCATCAGGGTTGTACGACTCTGCCCACAGATACCATGTGGCCATTAAATCTGGATGCACAACAGGTAAATACAACAGGTAAATGTATAAGGGTTGGATTAACGGAACTAAGCCA
>JASDQU010509017.1:21047-38997 GCA_032191745.1 Picea mariana | reverse complement strand
TTGACTATGCCCAGTTGGGGATGATCAATCATCGGGTCCGCGGATTCCCCCAGTGAAGGGTCAGGTCTAGAGAAAGACAATTGATCAATGGTCACAATCCAATCCTCGTGTGGAAACAACAAGACCTGGAAAACTATAGCAAACACTGCTTGCATAGCATAATTCCAACTCATGCTTAACAAGATATTGTAGTCGAGGGATGCGTCGACTACTTCTACCTCGACGCACACGTTCTTCCATCCTATCTACATGGGGAAAGAGGGAATGATGCCATGTGGTCGGAACGAATGACCATTGAAAGAAGTGAGAAGATTAGGTGACGATGACAAAAAGGGATGGCCTATGGCCTTCCAACATGCCAATGACGTAATGCATGTCGAGGCGCCCTCATCAACCATCGTGCGAAAAATTTTCTAAGTAAAAGTTTTTGTGGGGTGAGCCAATACTATCTTAAACTCTACGTGGTAAGGTAGACACAGTTTTAAGTTGGTTGTATCCAGCATGATTGTACCCAAATTACAAGTCTTGGTAGATCCTAAAGTGCCTAACAAAGCTTTCCTCTGGGAAGGGCAGCTTTGGAGGATCTCCAAAGAGGACATCGCACAAGGGGTTTGGGACAAATCCTCCACCGTAGAATAGTTTTAGGTGGCCCTTGCATTTGGGTTGTGAGAATCTTTCTTGAACACACCTTTTTGGATGCATGTCATTGTTTCACCCAAAGTCTTCTTGAACTGAAGAGGAAGAGATGGGATTTCGGCTTCTTTTCCCTTCTTATAAGTGCTTGGTTTACTGTATTCATGCACTCTAGTCGATAGAAAAGATCACCCTTCATCATATACACATTTGCAGATGCAATATTGTTCGAAGACGGAGAGGGTCCTTGATTGCCCCCTTCCGCACTTGTAGAGGTTTGAGTTAGGTTTTGCCCATGTTGAAATGGATTGGTTAACACGATAGTCTGTTGCTGTGTCACAAACTTTTGGGCCTCTGCAAGCCGAGGACATTGGTGGGTTGGATCGTCCTCTACGCAAAGGTTGCACGGATACCTGGCCTTCCGTTTCTCAGTGTTTCCCCTACCAACATTATTAGTGGGTTTCTTATCCCCCTTTCCCTTCTTTCGTTGGTTGGAAGAAGCTAGGTATTTGGTCGAGTGACCATCCATGCATGGCCAAATGGTTTAGTTAACTTACCCAAAGTTGTGTGTTCCGTCAACAAGGTTTAGAGATTCTCGGTTCGATCCCTAGTATGTTCTCCAATTCTGTTGTGGATGGGAAATCCCTCCTACAGACTAGCACTAAGAGTTTTTGCATGCATGCAGAAATGACCTAAAGATTCATACTTTTTACCATCATCCCATGCCTAAACCCCCATTACTCATATGTAAATACAAGGCTCAAGATATTAAGTTGACATAGCTTATTTTTTGTGTTTGATGTCGATCCCTTTTCACGCTTGGTCATTCTTTGACTACAAATCTCCTCCCAATGTTGACCTTCATTCACTAAAGACAAACAAAGAACTCCCCATGCATTTGATCTATGAACTAACGGGTTAGAGATTTAATCAATCATACAATCAATATTCCAATAATGACAATCTCATATGGTGGGACGGGAGAAGGAATTCTTTTATTAACTTCACAATGATACCTTACAATGATAAAGTCGGCTACTACTCCTCGATCCTAGTCCTGGGCTCTTCTTCCACTGTCTTCCAACTTCTTTTCTCTATACTTCTCTTTGCACAAGGATGGCTAAAGGTTGGGACAAAGGGAATGCTTAATCGGGTATAGTTTCTTTACTATGATTCTCCTCCTTTCAAATGGGACCCCTAACCCTTATTTTATAGGCTGGAAGAAGCTAAGTATTTGGTTGAGTGACTGGCCATCCATGGCCGAAAGGTTTAGTTAACTTACCCAAAGCTTTGTGTTCTGTTAGCAACTTTCCTTTTTTCGTGCTTTTGTAGGAACACACGGGCTGTCTTGGGCCAGCTAGTGTGTACACGCATGCAGTAATGGAGTAGGGTGCGTGGGCTTTTATAAAAGGGGTTTTTAAGAAGAGTTGTTTAGTAGTGTTTTGGCAAAGAAGGAATCTGAGATGGCCTGATGCCAGGTAAGCATTTCTAGTGCAAATTAGGGTTACAACACATGGTGACAGTCACCAATGTTAGTCCCCTAGATCTCCTACATTCTTGTCAGTTCCACTGTGATGAAGACATCCTCGAGAAATTAACTACCCCCAATTTCCCATGGAATGCGCTCCATCACAGAGAGATCTTTATCTCACAAGAATCCTTTGAGCCTCCTAGCCAAGACTCCATATACGCAATTGAAACTAAATATTTTATCCCATCCAGACATATAGACTAGTTCAATAACCCTATCCCCGCCCCCGATGCTTTTGAAGAAGAAAACATGGCCAACATTTCCTCCACTGTTAAAATTTATATTTCCACCAAACCTGGAATTGTTGAAGACATCACACCTAGGTGCGCATGCTCATGTTCAAAAACTATCAAATAATTGTTATACGTTCTTTATCTTCAGATACTGTTCACGTTGGATATTTGTTTTTTTATGTGCGCAGGTACTTGGTCATAACCAATCAGTGCAACCCTTTCAGGTATATGATCATTACAGGCATGTAATCATTCCCTTTGAATATCAATTGCATCTCTTAGTCACACCCTCTGACACTTGCCTATAGGATCTTCACATCCATCTCTGTAGTATTATCACCTCCACTACATTTTGGTACTGTCACCCGGTAACATTCTTCTTCACATGAGTTGTCCCATTCATAGTCCCCTTTTTTTGGCACTTTGACACTCATGCTGCTTTCACTCCCTAGGGATGGGAGTCCCGATAGTCTTACCCATGTTCAAGAATCAACCACATACTCCTTCTCCTCATTTTGTTGTCCTTCCCAATGGACTCCCAGAATATTTCATCATGGTTCTAATTTGACTGCACTGTTGCAATATCATTGAACCCTCCATTTCATCCACTGTCAGTTTTCCTGTCTGCAAATTTCCCTCCAGTCATTTACCTCATACAGAAACCCACCTATGGGGCCCCCACCCTCCACCAGGTTTGCCCGCAACTTGCGCCCTCACAGGCCAAGCCATCTTACACTGGGGCACCTGTTTTTATATATGCACACTTATCCCGAATTATTCTTTATTCATTTGGTAACTGTACAAAGCCTTTCTTTCCATCATTTACATAGATTTTTGTTGTCACCTTTGTCGACCTTCTTTTCTGGCAAAGAAACCCTTGTCACCCTTGGTTGGGGAATTCATTACCTTCTACTCTTATTTCCATCGTCTACAAACCCTGAGTATCGTACATTCCATGTACCTACAATCTCTGAGTTTGTCCACTTTGTCATGCCAGTGGAACAATTTAACCCACGTCTAGTTGTCCCCCCGATGCTAGATTCAGTTTCATAGTTTTTGCCACTCATACTTCACAAATATCCCCAACCAGGGGCAGTCTTGAGTCTCACCCCCTCTTGAATTCATCCATGTTCCTCACCAATTCCTGATCTCATCCAGTTGATTTCCTGAATCCCTTTGCTTCTTGGAGTCACATCTCCCTTTCTATCAACATCAGCACAATTTCCAGAAGGAAGACAATATCTTGACTCTCATTCCCTTTACAATGAGGATTCTTAGACGGCACAAAGAGAACCATCATTGCTCTCTATTGTCTTTGACCCCCATGTCATTTGAATTCAACACAATCTCATGTTATAGTGGGTCTTACTTTGTGACTATTGCAGTTGTTTTATACTAGCCGAAGACCTCTGAAATTTGTTGGGCCATCAATGCCTACGAGTCATCGACACTTATTACATGTGTCATCACCTCTTTTCAGAGTATGTTCACCATCATAACTGTCATATTCCATTATCAAACCTCCCTGGAGGGTGTTGTAGTTATATACATCAACATATATCTTCAGTTACTGTCTTACACATTTGAGTTACATGACATGAGAATGGGGCATGCCCGCCTATTTTGTATACAGTTTTTATTTTTTCCCCACACCTAGAGAAATGTTTGGGTCCCATAGACTCTTCTCTCTCTCCATCAGATCACTCTTGCAGTTCCTATCAACACTCTTTCTTACAATGGTACTCTCAGTAGAAGAAGCATTGATGTATTTCGACTATATGTATGCTCCTAACCTCATACATCAGGGGGGCATCTGTTATCAATGAAATTTGGTCTGCAAATGGTTATAGGAATCCAACATCTCCAAACACCTATTAGTTCATTCATGGTCCAAAAAATGCATTTCCAAAGGGAACAAACTATACAACTGGTCATAAAATCAACATGTGCTCAGAATACAAAGGAAGCACGTGCACATCCACAAGTTGAAAATGCCGGAAAAGAGAATAGGCACCCGATGCGCGACTGTGGATGAAAAACACCGTGCACACCTAAGAATGATGCATTTATGATTCTGGTCGACCTCCCACCCACTTCTGGTTCATATCCCAAGTTGATTTGACCCTCAAATCCGAACTGAATCCAAGAGGGGGGATGGTCAAATACCTAAGGGTTCCCTAAAGGCCCCCATGTTCACACTAAAGACTGGTTGGATAATGCCTCAAAGATTTGCTATAAAAAGAGGCCATGGATGCACTACATTTTCAAGAATCGCATTGTATTGTTATGCTGCCTCTATTCTCCTACAAGGAATCTCTTTCCTTCTTGGAGCATACTAGCATCATCTCATTAAGCTATTCACCTCACCTCTTGAGAGAATAAGCTTGGATTTCTTCACCATTTCCCTTCTAGTTTTTTATTTGTAAGAAGAGCTCTCATATAAGGGACTCAAGATCCCTCCCTTGGAAGAAGAGGGGATCCATAAGTTGTTGATTAAGGTTGGTTGTCATTGATGCCAACCCTTGAAGAAAGCCCCGTAGCACAAAGGTTTCGATAATGGACCCAATATTGTTTGATGTAAATATGACTCATTATTTTTTTTTCATGGTTGATAAGAAGTAAATATGGATGAACTCCAAAGTGGTCCCCTTATGGTAAAATCCCTCATGGGAAGACGCTTTGTGGAGTAAGAGAACCCATGCTTAATTGTGGATTAATGAGATGAATAAAAGTGAATTTTTCAGGTAAAATATCCTAGATGGATAGTGCTTGTCATGTCATTTCTGGTGGTATGTGGAATGTCACATAATTCTTCACGGTTAGAGAGTTATGGCCATGAGAAGTTGGAGACCCCAGGTTTGGGTAATGGACCCAAGTTTGTTTGATGGGTAACGGTATGAGTTATGATATATTTTCAGATAATACTATTCTATATGGATAGCACATGTCATGGCATTTCTGGTGGTATGTATAATGTCACATAGCTCATGGTTTGAGAGTTATGGCCTTACGAAGTTGGAGGACCCTCATATGTCATCTAGAAGCCCCAAAAGGTCAAAGTAATCAAAATGGTTTAAGAGATTTTAAAAGGTAAATAAGAAAGTGAAGTGATGAGTGTATTAGAATTCAAAGTTAATACAAAATAAATAATTTCAATAATAAATTTAATGGAGAAAATAGAAGTGGACCCAACCCTAAAATAAGGAAAGTGGGCCAAGTGACCTAGAAGATGTTTTTAAGGAAACTACTTGGAGAGTATAAATAAGAGGAAAGACTCTCTCATTTGAATCACACTCTAGCATATTGAATATCTATAGGTTTCTGAGGTAACCAAATGATATCTAAGCCGAAATTCTGAGGAAAGTGAAGAAAAGAAGGCCGAAATGCAAGGAAGGATAACTTCTTTTGATGGTGTTTTCTAAGGTATGTCATTTACAGGTCATCTCACCATTTTCGCTATAACTTTTTTTCTATAATGATTCAGATCCTGAAATTTATATGCAAGTGAGAAAAAATATCCAAATATATATGGTAAGCAATTCATCTTGTGGGTCTTTGTATTTTTGGAGTTACACTCCATGGAAAATAGGATTTGTGGCTAGTCCTGAAACTAGTCAAAATCAGGTGTTTCGGGTAAAAACGTCATAACTTCTTCCTAACAGATCCAAATTCAGTGAGACAAAATGTGTTGGTTAGGGAATAGTATGTAGTATTCTTTATAACAGTTTTAGATCAATTCATCAAACATTTTTTTGCGGGGCATGCTCTACAAGGTCGCTCTCTATAATAAGCTAGAATTCAGCAAGGTATGTCATTTTTGCTATTACTCCTTTTTTGAGAGGTTCCAAGTAGTGACACTTGGAAGAATTGCATAAAACACATTGAAGAAAATTGTATATCAGTTTCATATCTTTATACATTACAGGTTCAAAGTTATGATTACTTAAAGTTAGGGTTGTTGACTAATCCAAAACTAGGCATGTGAGACTAAAGAAAAGTTTGATGAAAATGCTAGTCTCTTGTTTTAAAAGTTAAGGAAGGTTTGCAGGAATGTGATCATATACACCAGGTCTATTATAGGGCTACAAATCATATTTGGATGATGAAATTGATGAGGTATTTTGGTTGTGATACATGGTTGAGACAAGCAGTTGATGAGTTAGCGTACATACATGAGGTGTATAGTTGATGATGTTGGTGCATATTGATGAGTCATAGTTGATGAGTAGTTGAAACATGATTGGTATATACTTGGTACATGGTTGGATGCACTTGTTTATGGTACAGGTTGATTACAGGTTGGTGCATGGTTGATGTACTTGTTTATGGTACAGGTTGATTACAGGTTGAGGTACAGGTTGATGCATGGCTCAGATTTATTGGTACAGGTTTACAACAGTATATCTCATAGTGATAGTGTGACAGTGGTTCCATCATTCTACTTCTACTTCAGTGTGGCAGGACGAGGCAAGGACAGGTGGTTGTAGCCACCTTTTGGTTGTATCTAGAGAACATAGGGGGTTGTAGCCTCCTTCTGGTTGTAGCCAGAGAATTGAAGAGTTGGAGCTTCCCTTAGGTTGTAGCTTGAGAAACTAGGGGGTTGGATCCTCCTTCCAGTTGCAGCTGCATTGACGGGCGAAAATGAATGCTCGCCAACTGGAAGAGTGGATCCGGACCGGGGTTGTCTAAATAACCCAAGCCATTTGGGATAACCCACCCTGACGGGTTTAGTGGCTCCGTTAGCCAATATAAGTCCTAAGGAAACAAAAGAAAACTACTCTAAATAAATAAAACAATTAAAACAAACTGATAAACAAATCTAAACTATTAATATATACAATTAACTATCTAATACTACACAACTAAAATTCCATAAAATCAAATGTTCAATTAGTAACAGAGTCAAATTTAATTACAAATGTACAATATTTACAAATTACAGATTTGGATAAAAACCTGCAAAACTCATTTGTAATCTATCCTATGATAGCGAGACTATTGTTTTTATTTTATTTTATAATTTTATGAAAAAGAAATAAAATAAAAACTAACTATCTAAACTAAGCAATTAAAACACTAACTCTAACTACAAATCTAAACTATGCATATATCTGTCTAAATTACTTAAATAACACTAATAAGCAAACCTGTGATAATGATTTCCAATTTGTCCTATGTAAAGAATCCAGTTCAGTTGTTCGATGGGAGGAAACCCGCATCAATCCTCTGCAAGCCTCTAGCAAACAGTAAGCATCAGTGCTCTTTTGAATATCGATAACAAAACAAACAAGACATAAAAGTTACAACAATCTTATAATTTACAAATCATCACATTAGATAAATCTATGTGCAAGGATTTGTACAAAAATGATTCAATTAACGAAGAAGAGAAATCTATGATTCATTAACTGAAACAAAGTAATTGCTGTATTTTTGAATAAGAGAGGTCAGATATGGATTACACATTAATCAAGTCACATCAACCTGTAATAGATTATGATAGCTAAAGTAGTCTATAATCAACTGCAAAATGATATGAATAAAACTTGAAACAAAAGTTTGATATATTGAAAGCAAAAGCTGTTACAAGACATCAACTTTCATCTCAGTTTGTATTATACATCCATAGTCTAGTTCTCCCACAGTGAGGATGATGAGTTTATTACAAAAAATTGACAAGTATTTAAAGACCTCCCATAGGGTAAAACATCCCTGTGGGAGTTATCAAAACAGTTTACAAAAAATCTGGGATGATATCCCAAGTCTCTATTTCTGACTCAAACTAACAACTTAAAATAAAAACTACATCACACAAATATCTCCTAAACTTCCACAGCATGCCCAATTGATCATTGCAATTCGAATGTACCTGAAAGAGGACAAAAATAAACAAGTTAAGAAGATATGTTATTGATAAAATGGACAAAAAATCTAATTCTTAAGACTAGCTACAATATCTTGCGATTCTGTAGCTGGTCTAAATCAAACACATAATCATTTTAAAACCAATTCAAAACTCATAGAATTTAAATTCAAACTACTAAAAAAATATCTAATTGCTATTTGAAAACAAAAGAATCATTCAAATCAAATACTGTTATGCTAATTCGAGAGCAGACAAGATTATGATCAATCGAATGATTACAGAGATAGACGTACTCTGTTCGATTTTGTTATCACAATTTTGGGTAAATAGAATCGTATTGGATAACTCAACAACAATGAAATCGTTTTCATGGACCAATTGAAATCGAAACCGACAGTTTATGTTGCTCTATCCATTAACAAAATCATTTTCAAATCCAAACAAAATTAACAGGATCGTTTTTTCAAACTGATAGAACTATATTAAACATATACAAACAACCCATGCTATTTGCAAATCGAATCAAAACTTGTATGTAAATTGATACAAATGAAATCGTAATTGAATTAATTGGTTGATAACAAGGTATGTGGGATTTGTCAAATGTTTGTTATTGCCAATTGGAGGCAGACAAAATTGATTGACAATCAACAAAATCATCCTTTGAATCAATTTCAAAACGAACTATTAGTCGAGTTTTCATATGAATTCAACAGAGACAAAATATGTCGATCTAAGCTTAACAAAATCATTTTTTGAAAATCAAAAGCAATAGAGCAACATCAAATCTATTTTCGATACTAATCCAACTCATACAAGCGATCGTGCTAACTCAAGACACGCAACAATCAAATCAAAACAAGAATGAATCGAAACGGTTTGGATTTGACACAATCGTTAAAAATCAACACAGCTCCCGATTATAGCAAGTAGATCTTTTGCATATGTCAAAGATAATCAAAATCCAAACGAGAATAATGATTCAATGCAGAACAGAGTCGTTTTGAGTTTATAATATTACATCGTATTTATCAACCCAGTCACTAATAATGACGCAAAACACATATAAAGGATCATACCAATTTAAGCCCACGAAATCGTTCCAAAATCAAACCATAAGAACTAAATCAGAGCCGATAGAAATCGTATCAAAACATAGTCGTGCTCTGATTTTAGCACAAAAATCTCCTATACAAGTTAGATACAATCAAAATCTTAAACGAAACCAAACCCCATTGATCACATTAATTCAAACCAACTGAATTTTTCTAAAGTGAACCACACCAAGTCAAAACCAATATATCGCTTATACTAAACAGGGCACAACAAAATCACATAATCAAATCATAACCACATTTGGTTTTAGTAGAATGAATCTATTGTACAGGATCCACAACATAACCGTTTTTTATAATCAAACTATGAAAGAATCATTTCAAATAATGAACAAAACTAATCGAAACCCAAAAACCAATTCATTATATTAATTCAAGCCACTCATAAAACGAAATTAGAATTGAAATTCATACCTGGATAACAGAAAATGACTTGGTCACGATAATTTGGAATTGACGAAGGCTGTTGCAGCTTCGACATTCCTGAAAACAATCGAACCAGTGGTTTTTTGCTTCTTGTCATTAGCTTGAAGCCTGTCCCTTTCTTTTGATAGCAATGTGACTTGGTCTTCTAATGATTTAATCTTTGATTGCAGTAAGGGGATGTCATTGAAATAATACTCTATCCACACATTGCATTGGATGCATGACGATTTCTCGGGCTTCGATAACACAGGAGAGGGTTTGTGTAAGCCACCAAGGGTTTCCTTATGTAACTTGATTCCTGGGTAGTTAGGATTGTTCTTTAGGCATGGGGGAAAATTAGATACATAATCATAGGGTTGTTCGGAGCATAGACCATGGCAATAAGGGTATTCTCTAGCTAGGAAGCGCTCGATATCAGAGTCCGAGTCCTCGCTCAGAACTATGGGCTTTTGATCGACATTAGGCTTAGGTTTATTTTGAGCAAGTCTCGATATCAATCGAGCATTTTTCTTACCCTTGTTGTCAACAGTAGGATTACCCTTGACTCTCTTACTCACAGGCTTCTTAACAGCCTCAATCTTGTCTTTTGTGCATGGGTTAGTTAGGGTATCGGGTAGGTCGATATCAGGGAAAACTGAGGGTTTGGCAGGGGGTAGGAGGATATGAAACAGCACAGGTGGCCCGACCATAGTCTCACTAACCACAGACTTGTCGATTTGGACAGACTTTGAATCAACAAAGCCATTTCGGGATAGAAAAGCTTGCTAATTATCACCGTGAAGGTTTAAATGGTGGATGACAATGAGTCTAATCAAACCATGGTGAAACAAGCTGTTGTCAGCCTTATCGTGTTTAAACCTCTTAGACATTTTGTAAAGACTACGCAAGAAGTAATGCGGCATGTTCAAAGGATAACCCATGAAATTCATCAAGAATCAGAGGTGATAAAGAAAAACCAATCCATACTGACCTTCACAGGTCACTAATTGTTTAACCATTATCAAAAGATCGTGCCACCTTGGTTTAAGGGTGGAAATAGGCATACCTTTGTCACATGATGTAACCTTTCATGATACGAACAGTAATGGCCACGGCACCTCATCAACTTTATATTTTGTAAACCATCGCTGGCCCGTGGCTGCTATTCCTGTAGTAGAGCTAATGAATTCTTCATTGAGTTCAAGTTGAATGTCACCTACTTTAGCCCTACACCCATCAAAGGTAAGGGTGAATTGTTGTGCAAAAAAAAGATTGAAACCCTCAAACCTCTGTATAAACACTAGCCAACCTTTGTTCTCTAAATCCTTACGGACGTTATCAAAGAGTAACAGAGCTTGACTACCATTCGGCTCAATACAGACCACCGGTGCCATTGAGAGGAGCACACGGTGAGCAGGGTGCAGGGGTTAGGGTTTGAACATAGCATACGCAGGGGAAAAATGCTCACAGGCTTACCCGAAAACACCAGGGGTGACCCTGGATAGGGGGAAACATTTATGACAGAACGTGCGAAGGTGGTGGAGCTATTTCGGCTCATGCAGAACAATGATTACCCATAGTACAAACACTGACGCATATAACTTATTCAAATTACTATGCATACGTATTAAAAATTTATGCCACTCAATCAACCAATGAATATATGGTAAGTGGACCAAACGTTTGCGTGAGCCATTGTTTTAGTTTCCAAACCAAAGCAATAAAATGAAATCATATCAAGGGTTTGACCATATGAACTATGTGTTGTATAAAACGATTTATACCAACGGTTTTTCCACAACACAAATGTGTTTTTATGAAATCAACGTGCCAAGTGAATCGATCAAAGAGCATATAAATCCAAATCACCAATGCATCATAAACTCGATCTAAAGAATATCACCACAGTCTTGTAAACGAAGTCTCATTAACAAATAAGAGTGCCAAAAGAATAATGATCTTGGAATCTTGTCAATTGTGTAACGGTAAATAAATTGGAAAACACGATGAGCATATAAACAAGAGCGATCATAACAATCTAGTGACATTTTTAATATGACTTCAAAAACCAGCATTTTCACTCTTGCAGTCGTGAAAATGAGAACCAAGGTGAGTGTGCAAAAGCATATAAAACAATAGTGTCGTTTTATTGAAAATATTGCGACAAAATCAAAGTTTGCAAAACACTGGTGTAGGCAGCTTATAAGGACAGTATAAAAATGAGAATTGGCTGCCAACAAGCTGGAAAACAAAGGAAGTTGGTTCTTCCAACGAATGTAATTCTTCAAGACATATAAGAAAAATCATTCCGTGGTTTTCTCCCGATTTGAGTTTCCACGTAAAACACTGGTGTACTATGTATGTGTATGATTGTTCATTTGTTCATTGCTTATTTACTATGCAGTTATTGGATGATAATGATTCATTGATATAACACTTGGATTATATGGTTAAAAGGGATTAAATTGCTCTATTATTGATTCACCCCCCTCTCAGTAATCCAACATAAGTCCCCCTTTTTCTTTGTTGTTTTCACACTAATATAAACTCTCCATTGGTGGCATGAATATTGGTCAATTGCTTGATTTATTTTGGTTCTAATTTCCTTATGCACTTTAGTTTTGTTTCTTTAGTTGTTATTAGTTTAGTTGTTTATTTATTTATTGTCCTTGATGTGTCTAACTCTTGCACTAACATTCTGTCCTGTTTAGCTGACCCAACTGGACTTGTAGGTGTCCCTCTTTTGCTCATTCAAGTTACGAAAATGATACAATAGTCCCTTTCAAGGGAGATGTGTTGGATGGATGATGATATCTGTAAAGTGCGAGAAATGGGGACATTTTGTATGAAGTATGGAAGGATGTGTTGTAACACCATTCTGTAAGTTTTAAATCTGTGAAGTAAAGCCATGCATACAGATTCTTAAGAAAAAACATAAATTAATCAATGGCTCATACACATATTTGTTGATGTTCAGATTGGTCAAGATCCAAACAACAACCTCACAAGGATAAAACATCCCCCTATGTTTTTATAGAGGTGGCACTCCTTTGTTATAGTTTGAAAGATATAGCTTGATGTTCTTTGGATTATACTATTAAATAGGAGACCGTTAAACAATAAACCCTAAAATATTTATTGCTTGAAAATATAGTTTAAAATGAAAATATATTCACAAAGGCAAGTTCATGAGAAAAGGACCACGAATATGTAAGGACTGTAATATAATACTTGTACAATATTATATAGAAATAAATAAACCATCAAATGAAAAGAACACATGTAATGTCCCTCTTTATGGTTGTTATAAAATTTTAATTACTCCCATAATATTCTTTGTGAATTTTTTCCTAGGACTTCCATCAAACAGTTTGCTAACAACCTTGTAATGACTCTTTATTGACTGTTGATTTGTTAATCTCATTTTCTGATATGTTGATGCACTTACTTGGCTGGTAAATTTCATCAAACAGTTCATTATCATGCCCAATACCCACTATAAATCCCCCTCTTACTGTTTGCTATAGTAATTTAGGTGTATTTTTGGTTGGGGACTTGTTGGCAGCCAATTCACATTTTTATACTATACTTATAAGCTGCCTACACCAATGTTTTGCAACCTTTGATTTTTATCGCAATATTTGCAATAAAATGACACTATTATTTTGTGCGTTCGCACACTTACCTTGGTTCTCGTTTTCACGACTGCAAGCATGAAAATTTGGTTTTCGAAGTCCCATTAAAATCGTCACTGGATTGCTATGATCACTCTTTATGGTCATTGCGCTTCTAATTTACTCATGATTATACAATTGGCAAGACCCCTTGATCTGTACTCATTTGACATTCTTTGATTGATTATATAATTTCGTTTTATAAGTGATTGAGTTTGTGATGCATTGGTGATTGTATTTATATGTTCTTTGATCGATTCACTTGATACATTGGTTTCATAAAAACACATTTGTGTCGTGGTAAGACTCTTGGTATAAATCGTTTCATGCAACACATAGTTCATATAATCAAACCCTTGGTGTGATTTCGATTTATTGCTTTGGTTTTGAAACTATGGCTATTGCTCGCGCGATTGTTTTATTCACTTACCATAGGTTTCGTTGGTTGATTGAATGGCATAGTTTTTAACACATATGCATAGTCATGTGAATAGTTATACGCATCAGTGGTTGTACTGTGGGTAATAACTGTTCTGCATGGGCCGAAATAGCTCCACCACCTTCGCACGTTCTATCATAAATGTTTTCCCCCTATCCTGGGTCACCCCTGGTGTTTTCAAGTAAGCCTGTGAGCATTCTTCCCCTGCATATACTATGTTCAAACCCTATCCCCTGCACCCTGCTCACCGTGTTCTTCTATCTATGGCACTAGTGGTCCGCATAGAGATGAATGGTAACCAAGCTCTGGTGTTATTTGATAATGCCCGTAAGGATTTAGAAAACAATGGTTGGATGGTGTTTATACAGAGGTTCGAGGGTTTCAATCTTTTTGTTGCACAACAATTCGCCCTTACCTTTGACGGGTGTATGGATAAAGTAGGTAACATACAGCTTGAACTCAATGAAGAATTCATAAGCTCTGCTACAGGATTAGCAGTCATGGGCCAACGATGGTTAAAAACTCCAAAGTCAACGAGGTGTTGTGGCCTTTGATATTCATATCATGAAGGGTTACATCCTGTGATAAAGGTATGCCTATTTCCACCCTCAAACCTTGGTGGCACGATCTTTTGATAATGGTTAAACAATTTGTGACCAGTGAAGGTCGGTATGGCTTGGTTTTTCTATATCACCTCCGGTTATTAATGAATTTCATAGGGTACCCTTTGAATATTCCGCATTACTTGTGTAGTCTTTACAAGATGTCCAAGAGGTTCAAATGTGAGAAGGTTGATAGAAGCTTGTTTCATCATGGCTTGATTAGACTCATCATCGTCCATCATTTAAACCTTCATGGCGATAATTGGCAAGCCTTTCTACTTCGAAATGGCTTTGCTAGTCTAGAGTCTATTCAAATTGACAAGGCTGTGGTTAGTGAGACTAGGGTTGGGCCACCCATGCCATTATCCCCTTCCAAACCCTCGATTTTCCCTGACATCGGCCTACCCGATACCCTAACCAACCCGTGCACAAAAGACAAGAATGAGACTGTTAAGAAGCCTGTGAGTAAGAGAGTCAAGGGTAATTCTATTGTCAACAACAGGGGTAAGAAAAATGCTCGATTGATATCGAGACTTTCCCAGAATAAACCTAAGCCAAACATTGATCAAAAGCCCATAGTGCTGAGCGAGGACTCGGACTCCGATATGGAGCGCTTCCTAGCTGGAGAGTACCCTTATTCCAATGGTCTATGCTCCGAGCAACCCTATGACTATGTCTCTAATTTTCTCCCATGGTTGAAGAACAATCATAACTACCCAGGAATCAAGATACATAATGAAACCCCTGGTGGCTTAAACAAACCCTCGCCTGTGTTATCAAACCCCGAGCAAACATCATGCGTCCAGTGTAATGTATGGTTAGAGAATTATTACACCGACGTTCCCCTGTTACAATCAAGGATCAAATCGTTAGAGGAGCAAGTTACAGTGTTGTCGAAAGAAAGAGATAGGCTTCAGGCTAATGAGAAGAAACAAAAAACCACGGGTTCGATTGTTTTCAGGAATGTCGAAGCGGCAACAACATTCATCAATTCCAAATTATCATGACCAAGTTGTTTTCTGATTATCCAGGTATGAATTTCAATATCAATTTCGTTTTATGAGTTGCTTGAATTAATATAATGAATTGGATTTTGGGTTTCAATTAGCTCTGTTCATTATTCGAAATGATTCTGTCATAGTTTGATTATCAAAAACAGTTATGTTGTGGATCCTGTATAGTAGATTCATTTTACTAAAGTCAAATGTGGTTATGATTTGGTTATGTGATTTTGTCGTGCCCAGTTTAGTATAAGCGATTCATTGGTTTTTGATTTGGTTTGGTTTGTT
The DNA here is from genome assembly GCA_032191745.1 of Picea mariana. Classification (NCBI taxonomy): domain Eukaryota; kingdom Viridiplantae; phylum Streptophyta; class Pinopsida; order Pinales; family Pinaceae; genus Picea; species Picea mariana. The sequence goes on along the minus strand of JASDQU010509017.1, from coordinate 23,210 downwards.
TTTGAATCAATTATGTTTGATAGTTGATTTGGTTTGATTTCGATTAGTTTCGTTTGTTCCTAATAAACTCGAAACAACCCTGTTGATTTCAATTTATCAGGAACGACTCTGTTCTATATTGAATCATTATTATCGTTTGGATTTTGGTTGTCTTTGATCTGTGCAAAATATCTATTTGCTATAATTGTGGAGTTGTGTTGATTCATAACGATAGTGTTGACCCCAAAATGTTTTGATTCGTTCTTGTTGGATTTGATTTGCAATTGACTATTGCATGCCACAATTAGTATGATCGTTTGTATATGTTTAATATAGTTATATCAGTTTGAAAAAAACGATCCTGTTGATTGCGTTTGGATTCGAAGATGATTTTATTGATGGCTGAAGCGACATAAACTATTGTATGCATGATTTGTTTAACTATGTCGATTGGAGTTGGTTCATGAAAACGATTTCATTACTGTCAAATTATCTAATGCGATTTTGTTTATCCCAAAATGGTGGTAACAAATTGAACAGAGTGCGTACATCTTTGTTACCATTCGGTTGACCATGATTTTGTTTGCTCTCAAATTAAGCTTAGAATATTGATTTGGATAATTCATTTGATTTTCAAATAGCAATTAGATATTTTTTTCCGTTTAGGATTCGAATTGGTTTTAAAACGATTCTGTGTTAAAATTTAGACCAGCTACAGAATCGCAAGATTTTGTAGCTAGTCTTAAAAAATAGATTCTTGTCCATTTTATCAATAAAATATCCTCTTAACTTGTCTATTTTTGTCCTCTTTCAGGCACATTTGAATTACAATGATCAATTGGGCATGCTGTGGCAGTTTAGGAGATATTTGTGTGATGTAGTTTTTATTTTAAGTTGTTAGTTTGAGTTAGAAATAGACTTGGGATATTATCCCAGATTTTTGTAAATTGTTTTGATAATTCCCATAGGGATGTCTTACCCTGTAGGAAGTCTTTAAATACTTGTCATTTTTGTAATGTACCCATCATCATCATCACAGTGGGAGAACCAGATTATGGATTTATGATTCAGACTGGAATGAAAGTTGATGTCTTGTAATAGCTTTCGCTTTCAATATATCAAACTTTTGTTTCAAGTTTTATTCGTATCAGTTTGCAATTGATTATAGACTAGTTTAGCTATTGTGATTGATTGCAGGTTGATGTGACTTGGTTTATTTTTTATCCATATCTGATCCCTCCTATTTTAAAAATACAACAATTAATTTGTTTCAGTGAATGAATTACAGATTTCTCTTCTTCGTTGATTGAATCATTTTATACAAATCCTTACATGCAGATTTATCTAAATGTTATGATTTGTAAATCATAAGATTGTTGTAAATTTTTATGTCTTGTTTGTCCTGTAATTATATTTGAAGAGCACAATAGCTTTCTGTTTACAAGAAGCTCATGGAGAATCTGGTGCGGGTTTCCTCCCACCAAACAGCTGAATTGACCATCATACACAGGACAAACCTGAAGCGTTACTTCAGGTCAGTTTCTTATTTGTTAATTGATAGTTAGAATTGTGAGTATAATTTAATTAGTTCAGATAGATATATGTATAGTTTAGATTTATAGTTACAAATTACAAATATTTACAAATTACAGATTTGAATTAAAACCTGAAAAACTCATTTGTGATCTGTCCTAAGACAACGAGACTATTTTTTTTTTTTTTTTTTTNTGAGAAAGAAATAAAATAAAAACTAACTATCTAAACTAAGCAACTAAAATAATAACTCTAACTACAAATCTAAACTATACATATATCTATCTAAACTAATTAAATAACACTAATAAGCTAACCCGTAAGAACGCTTTCCAATTTGTCCTGTGTAAAGAATCCAGTTCAGCTATTCGATGGGAGGAAACCCGCATCAATCCTCTGCAAGCCTCTAGTAAACAGTAAGCAACATTTCTCTTTTGAATATCGATAACAGAACAAACAAGACATAAAAGTTACAACAATCTTATAATTTACAAATCATAACATTTAGATAAATCTGTATGCAAGGATTTGTACAAGATGATCCAATTAACGAAGAAGAGAAATTTGTGATTCATTAACTGAAACAATTAATTGTTGTATTTTTAAATAATAAAAGAAATCAGATATGGATAACACAGTAATCAAGTCACA